>JZLH01S0597867.1:0-11184 GCA_001188425.1 Eucidaris tribuloides
ATGCATGTACGAAAAGTCGCGCAGTGTCGTAACGGTACGTCCGATTTTTTTGAAATGGCGCGAGACTTGACGCGGTCAAAAAATTTCGCGCCGCGGCGTAATCGCGAAAGTTTGGTCGGGGGGGGGGTCATTATGCCCCCCCCCCCCCCGGTGGTATACATGTAGGGTTAAAAAGAAATCCTGGGTTTCTTGTTTGGCCTATATACATGTACTACATTACAATTAATATCGAGGGGATTCCGTATATCCGTTGATTTTATCCATTTTCGTTTGTTTTGCAGATAAGCTAATCGTGTGGACGATGTGATCCCTGAACGCCTGATCGCCTGATATCGTCAAACATCATACGGACCCTGACCCACAAATTATGCTATCACATCGTGTGACAATATTGTACGCCACATTTACATTTAGTCTGTACAATTCGTAGCTCCAAGTTCATGATAAACCGGGACCAAAGTCCATATAGACTAAACTGTTTAGAACCCATGTGAATGTAACCCGGGGATTGCAATCAGAAGTATACAAATATATATTTTTTTATACTCCGTGCTCCGTACAAACAATATCAAATTATATAACACACGTATCTCAAGCAGCCATGTCTGCAAGTGTGAACTGTGGTTTGCGTGTAACATACGTGCTACAGCAATCACTACGAAACTGTCCACAAGCAATACAAGCCGGAATACAAGGCAGCAGCGTACATTATCGTCGGAAGGGGATCACTTGTTTTCAACGAATCTTCAGAATGTCTTCGACTATCGGTGCTTTATTTCACGACAAAGCGTTTGTCGGTGGTGAATGGGTGTCAGCTAAATCGGGAGCTACATACACCGTTACGAACCCAGCCAACGGGGAGGAGCTGGGCGCCATTGCAGACACTGCCGTGCCCGATGTGGAAGCGGCTATTCAGACAGCGTACGACACGTTTCACGGGCCATGGAGGGAAAGTACTGCCAAGGTAAGTGACAACAAGACAATGCAATCCACGTAGAAAAGCCTTTGTGTGTTATACTTAGGGCAAAATTTAGGCCTCCGGCCTACAGCGCAGAATTCGGATGGATTTATAATTTTTCGTGCACTAGTCCACGCCCATCAAGGCTGGCAGGCTAGGTTTTCTGGGTTAATTGAAGGCACTCAAAAAGGGAAGGCTTTGGGTTGGGCGTTGGGTTCATCCCGGGGTTCATCAGGGCATCAGGGTCATAGGTTCAATTTCAGGGTTGAGTTCACACATGTACGTATGCGGTTTATCCACCATCCAGGGAGCCTACCAGCATACTACATGTATTATAAACCTGGATCGCACCGGGAGTATCGCACACGTGCGCGTAAATGGAGGAAGTGTGTGTGTGTGTGGGGGGGGGGGGGGGAGGGGGAACTGTGTAGCCAAAAGCCCAAAAGCCAAAACCGATATTGTATTGGTGATATTTTACAAAGCTAATTTCACAATCGAGAGTTTGCATGCCATTGCCGTGCAAGACGCCCCGTCAGTAGAGTATAGGCCTATAGGTCTAGACTAGAGCTCGAATTGAAAAGAAGAAGAAAAAAAAACTATGATACATCGTTGGTACTGTCGAGGAAGATTACTTTGTGAATTTTGTTACGGGTTACAGAATTTATTGAAGACCGGCAAAATTGTGTAATGTCCAAGAGATTTTATATCCTGGGATTTGAGTTCTATACTAGTAGCCTAAATCTAAGTCATTTCAGTGACCCGTTTGATCGCCTAAAATGTTTTCTTACGCCTGCATGTCAATGTAAATGCTGTGAAACATGGATCATGTTTTGTTGTAGGCCTATTTGTGTTTCATTCCGTTTTCCAGGAAAGGAGCATTATTTTGCGAAAATGGGGAGAACTAATGATGCAGAATCAGGAACAACTAGCCAAAATCATAACAGCTGAGAATGTGAGTAATTAAAGGTATTGGCTAACATTTACCACAGTTAAAAAAATCTGAGCCACATGCTTCCCATGCTTCCAGTGTCTTTGATGAGGTCTAAAAATGAAGCCCTGAAAAAATTGTATTTCAAAATGATTATTTAGTGCTTTAAAAAGTGAAAATTGTAAGTTGACCAGATTCACTTGCCCATTTCCTCCCATAGACTTACTGTGTGTACATCTAGGGTATTGAAACTCGCCCTGAGTTTTAATTGTTTATTCATGCATAACTTGCCATTGGCAGTGTACCTTTCCAAACTTTTGTATTCTAGGGTGTTTATTTGTCCATTTGAACACTACTATGTAGCTCAGATATCAAAATTTGACAATTTTTTAAATTGAAGCTCCACAATGTTAGCCTATCACTTTAAACCCTCTCTGTTGACACATTGCTCCTTCAGGGTCATTCACATTCCCACCGAACGTCGTTAGATAGTCTTGGGCAGAGGTTTCTAAAACTCTTGCCTTAAAGGTCTGGATGTAATTTCGAAAAATGCTTGGAATTAATTTAAAAAATGCCTCTCAAACCAAACTGGTTGAAAGATATATCAGTGGATACACCAGCTGGAGTGTATCTCCTGGCTGTAAGGAGTTATCTTGAATTTGTTTACCTAAGCTGAATCAAGCATGAACATTCTTGCATTTTGTTCAGGCTCTTGAGGCTCGAGAGAATTAAATCCTGTAGACTGCTACACAACAGATTTGTCTGTCACAAGGCATACTGATGGAAGTTGTATTAGAACGAGTCAGCTTTTGACCACCAAATTTTGACAGTAGAATCCTTGTACATTTACTTGATTGGTTTCACTCCAAGTTGAGGACTACCCCCAATCATGTCATTTACCTTTAATGTCATCATAATACTGTGGACAAAGTTAGTTCACGAATTCATCAATTTTCCAAGGGAAAGGGAAATACTCCTATGCAATACACGTGGAATTAAGCAATATGTTATTCGAATATGAAATCTTTTGTGTTTATCTAGGTATATAAATCCGGTCGGTAAGAATTTGCATCTGTATACTAGAAAACAAAAACACGTTATCATACGATACACTTCCATCCTGAAAATACAATAATAACTGGAATAAAAGGATAGTGTATGCCATTGTGCAATACAATACATTGTATCAAAATGATATCCGAAGTACCACATATTGTTTTATGTTATTGCATATCACGTACACAATACACATGTTATGTACGTAACTTTGCAAAAAAAAAGTCCACGGGCATTATTACGATTTGCCACATGGTCTCCAGTTTATCAATATGCTATAGGATAATGTCTGCCAATGGTACAATAACGTTTAACGAAATACGAAATATTACACCGGACATAAAACATACACGTAATCTAAATTACATATCGAAGATCGGTCTTCGCGTTTGTTTCAGTTTATTGATGATTATCATGTCTCATGATTTGCCGTTACGTTTGGAAATATTTTCGTTTTCCGTACATAGTCAAGATTTATATATCATTGTCAATTTCAATTTTTCGTCTTAAACCTTTTTCAACAGTCATTAGTTTGTTTTTCATCTGTTCTCAACACTTCAGTGTATATTGCTCATTATATTTGACCCTGCGGCGGATTCAGGATTTGTCGAGGGGCGGGGGGGGGGGGTGAGAAAGTTGTACGAGTATTTTGAACTTACTGATAAAAAGGTCAGGAAAGACATGTACACGTATTTTATGCGGACAAGTAAGAAACGTTAATCTGTTTTTGCTACTTTACCTTTCCCCTTTCTTTATTCCGACAAAAAAAAATACGCTACCAATTCGCCGCATGGATCTACCTTTGTTACCTGACGCTCGTTTAAACAGCGACTAACACATCTATAATCTCACATACTCCATTCATTCAGGGGAAGCCACTGGCAGAAGCTAAGGGAGAGATCGGGTACGCTGCCTCCTTCTTCGACTGGTTTTCCGAGGAGGCGAAGCGGGCCTACGGTGACGTGGTGCCATCTCCGTTCAAGACCAAAAGGATGATCTTCATGCGGCAACCTGTTGGTGTTGCTGGTTTGATAACTCCCGTACGTGTGGAGTTCAATTTTATTTTAAATCCAGAAGTTAAAGCTTACGTTTAGCTTAGGTCAATCTGATTACGTTTTTATCAGTCTTTTACTAAGTATTCTTTCGTCACCCCAGACATCAGAACACTGTTAACATTAAACCTACTGAAACTATATATAGTGACATATTGTGATGTTTAAATTATCAGAGGGCAGATATCGCTTTGTACTTCCTATGGCAACACGGTCGAGGCTCCCGACTTCTTTTGTATTATTTCTCATCAATTTCTTTTAAAAAAGGCAATCGTTTCAGAGATTGTGATTTTCATTGCATCAATAAATGACGTAGGTCTTTTAAAAAAACAAAACAAAACAAAACAATTCACTTTTCCCATTTGCCAAAACTACTCTTGGACTTTAACGTACACACTAAAAACTGAAGGGTGCAAACGGCATGTTTTGGACTTAAGAGGGCGTTCTTTTGCACCCCATGACGTAGTTTGTGCCCTATAGGGTGCAGCCTGGAACCTGGGGAGCTAATTTGCACCCATGGCCATCAGGGGGTGCACAGTATGCACCCCCTAATACCGGTCCTAGTCTCGACGCTGGCTGTCCGGCCGTGTTAGGATCACACTTTAGCATTCACAACTAAGATTATTTTCTCCTTGATATTTTTTTTTAATTTGTTACTGAATAAGCAAAGGACATAAATAAGAGATGAACCCGTTATAACGTCGATACTGGTGCAGTTATTGAAAAAATATCAAATGACACGAAAATAAGTGTCTGTAGGCCTATAATTTAGGCTAATGATTGCAGTAGGCTAGCCGTGAATGTTGTTGGGCACTTATTTTCATTTTGAGCGATATTTTAATTATCTTCTTACCAAGGATGCTTTATTATTACATTTGATTCAGATTATTTCAATATTTTTACTGATAAAAAGTAACTTAGATTAAACGTTCACTAATACAGCCGGTCTAATAACGAAATTTTCAACAGTGGTTGCTGAATTGAAGAAAAGAATGTGCAGTGACAGCTCGCTCGCTTGGTTAACTGGCCTGTAAATCGGTGTTGGATCTGTACAGAAGTGAAATGGAAAATGCAACTGTTGCCAGAGAACAAGGTATGCATCAAATAATATTGGGGGGGGGTGTTTGTTTTAGGGGGTGTGAGGTTAACTGCATTATATTACTATTGTTTTGGGGAGAAGGGGACTGCCGGACGGCATATTGTGGAAATTCTGATCGATGCTTATTTTACATTTTATGTCTTAAAAGATCTGGGCTACATGTATTTCTGTATGCTAGGGGGGTTATGCCCCACACCCCTATCAGATATTGGCCATTGGATGCCATGAAAATTGCATGCGCAAACAGCTGGATGTAACCTGTAACATGTAAGACTGTATAGTTAAATCTCAAATAATCTGTTTTTTTTTAATTATGGAATAAAAAAAAAACAAATTTTATGGCATATATTCATATTTTTGTCTATAACTCACTAAAATAGTTCTTGAAATTCTAGAAGTTTGGTAATATTCTCTCTGACATTCCTAACGATAGTAACAATTATATATATTATATAGTCAAACTTGCCATATCGAATGATTTTCTTATGTATTGTATTGTTTTTTAAATTATTTTAATTGGGCAGTAATGTCAACAACTCTGATATTAGTGACTTTGTTTGTGTATTATCTATTGTTCATGTTTGTTTATGATTTATTTCTCCATTCCCTTCTTTCTTTCTCGCATACATGTATTTGTTAACAGGAGCCAGTTTCTACAATGTCCATGCTTGTAATCAACTTCAGTGGTGGTCCTTTTATATACTGCAGTATAAGACTAGCTGTAATGGATGTTTGTTATGCGCACTACCATCAATCTGCCATTCGGGCTAAGCTGCAACGGTTTAGCATGTTATGTTTTGGCAGATAGAATACCCATGCTGTGTAAGGAAACTTTTTTTTGTATTCAACAATAACCTTGTACATAATACAGTGCGATTTTTTTTCCCCGGGCCTTTCAGCACTTAAATGTGCTACTAAAAGTCAAGAAATGGCCCTAGAACCAAACTTAATAGACACATGTACCCGACCTAAAAGCGCTTTACTAGCAGGTATTCCAGCTGAAGGAATTGTTGTTTGAATGTTTGCGAATTACGAAGACACAAGCATATTTTCCAATCAGTTTTTAATATAAGTATGTCTTGAAAGAAAAGGCTTCTTCATTCTTGAATTTCTTTTTAATGTAGAAATGTTTTCATTTTTTATTTTCGCTATTTCATGTATGCATTTCTTTCTGGTCTGAATGGCGTTTAATGGTAATTAAGACACTATTAATTTTATTGTAAAATACATGTTTTACAAACTGTATGCATGTCAAAAGTTGTACTGTTACTTTTTGCTGACTAACAAAGTGCTAAACCATACTTCTCAACATACGTGTGAGATTTAAGGCCGGCAGTTTAGTTTGGGAGATTTTTTTATTTGAAAGCTGTTATACCAAAGAGTCATTCACAGCAGAAAGTCTGCTCTTGTGTGAGGTATAACTCATATAACGCTTGTCACCATAATCAAACCCTTTGAATGCATAATGTGAAATATAGTCGAAAATCTCGACCCCTCCCCCACAAGATTATTCATTAATAAATTAAAAAAATAGACATTCAAAATCTGTTATTTGTGTGATATGACATTTGGGCATAAAGCTTTCAAATAATAAAAAAATGCCGCCCAAACATTGGCTTTAACCGTATATTTAGTGGGGGAGGGGGTCAAATTGACCGCCCTTCAACAAATTTGGTAACCATTTTTACCATGGCAAAATCATTTTGACCCGCTCACTCACTGACTGTTTACTTTCAAGTCTGGCGCATCGTTTGAGATTAATTTCGCGAAAATCGAACATCTGTACCTAACGCATAGCGGTGATTTTTATAGCATGTGCATGTCCAGCCAAAATTGCTCAAAATTGGTTTAGACGGGCGAGATTTGAGGAGGGTTCAAAGCGTCAATTGCATCCCCCCCCCCCCCCCCCGCACACACGTCTGAAAAAGTTCAGCGTAAAATATGTTTAACCCACAGCTTGCATTTAGTGTATAATTATGTTAATTGAGACTGTTGCCAGTTCCTGATTGATATATATATTTATTGCGTTTGCGATTTTTACAATTATCGTAAGATAACACATGCTTTTCGCTTATAATGAAACTCGTCAAGGCTGGAGAAAAATTTGTGTATTCCTAACCTTTCATGGAATATATCATAACTTTAAAATTTGAATTTATTTGACAAGGAAACCGCTATATGCCACATAATATAACATACAGGTATGCACTAATTGTATCCAAGTTGTAAATTCAAGCAGGATGCTAATTATAAATACCTAGTGATGTAAATTTGAACAAAAAGTTTGTACATGTATAACGAATTGTCGGAAAATGGGGCATTAATTCATACATGTATTTTGTCGTTTTTAACAAACCCTTTAGTAGGATGTAGCAAAGTAATCATCTTGGTCTCAGGAGTTCATTATGAGAAGTCTCTGTTAAAATTTTAGCTAATGTAGTTTTAATTGTTGTAGTTAGCTTTCTTCCTTTGTCTTGTGTTTTTTTAGGCTACAACATACATGTAGCAATGTATATGAAATTATCAAGTATATTATATGGCAATTGAGAAGTTCATTATGTAATGGTTAACATTTATAGATTTTTTTTTTATACTAGAAATGGGAAGGAGAGTGCCACATTCCTCATTTGCCAAGGATTGAGAATCATAAGTTGTAGCAAATGCAATCAGGTAGACACTTTAACCCAGTTCTGCCACCTAAGTATTTATCCTGTAAGATCTGTATGCTGTAGCTCTTCCAGCTTTGCTCCAAAATGTTTAGAAATAATTAAAGTACATGTACTTGTAATGTAAATGAGTATTAAACTATTGTAAGAATGTAAAGAAAGGAAGAAATCAGTTATTTAAGTTCACTTTATTGACATTGCTAACATTCACTGCAACTTTAATCGTGCATTTAGCTAAGTGGAATATAAATTATATCTCAGGCAATTATCCTTGATAATTGTGTGTGTGCGCGTCAAACCAGACACACACACACACACACACACACACCAACACACACCACACACACACACACAACACATCACACACACAGCACACACACACACACACGGCAAACACACCACACACACACACTCACATCTGAAATTCCAAATCAAAATTGAGTATTCGCGATTCCTTTTTTATCATGGCGTATGTATTTGGCTTTTAATGTGAAATTAACAGTTTACATTATTGTGCAATAATTGGAAAAATGGTATGCATTCTTCATCAATGTGCTTTATTTTTATGTGTATGTAATGTTTGTGAATCAATCATTTTTAAGTCTTTGGAACTTTTTGTTGATTTTTATAAATAAAACCTAAATTGAAATTGAAATTAAAATGAATTGATCTGGAGGCCTTCATGAAATTATTTGTTTTGAGGACAGTTTTTACACTGTTGCACTGTGGTGCGTATGAAATATCCAGTGGAATTATTGGAATGTACAGCGTATTTTAAATATGTATATTCAGGGGGTAATATATAAGATTCTGCATTTCTTTAAGCAAACATGAACACATTCATATCGTAAGAGAAAAGTGATACACGACATGTAATTTGTTTCAATATTCAACTATACTGTAATTCTAATTTCACTGTTTCATTTTATACATTGTGTGGCGAATAAGTTTCGTGGTTTCTGCATCTTGCTGTTTGGAGGGTGAATGTGCGTGAGTTGTGTGTGTAATGGTGAAAAATATAATTGGCATCCGATGAGGCATCAAGTGTGCCTCTTGTAGGGTAACAATATTGGCACCCCGTCTAAAAGGGTGCAGATGTATGTTAAAAGGGTGCAAAAAGTGGGTCAGGGGACTGAACAAAAAAGGTGCAAATGTGCAGCTGCCCCATGGGTGCAGATGTGTACACCAACAGGGTGGCAATATGTACGCCCCAAGGGTGGGCAGAATTGAAACCCGTGGGTGCAAAATTGCACCCTATGTGCATTCCCATATGGTTGGTGTGCATAGGGAAAGGGTTGCTAGGTTCAGATTTGAACCCTGGGGTGTTTATTGTACGCCCTTGGGGTCTAATTGTACCCCTGACTGGGGTGCAACTTTTGCACCTTTCCAGTGGGGTGCGAAGTTTTGCCAGCGCCTAGTAGGGTATATGTATATTGCGACAAAAGGCTGTGGCACCCTATATGGGTTGGCAAGAGTTGAACCCGTATTTTCTGTGTGTAATACGCGTATCGTCCTCGACTCCGGGGACGGTGTCTCCCACACCGTACCCATTTTGAGGTAATGCTCTTCCCCACGCCATCCACCGCATCGACTTGGCCGACGTGAACGTCACAGAATACCTCATCGACATTCTGTGTCGCGTGGGTACTCTTACAACTAAAGGTTATCATGGTAATAGGCTTGATACTACCTCTCAGGTTCAAAGGTACTAAAATGTACACAAATTAACCATTTCGTAAGCACTCGCACGACGTGCAGACGCAAGTGCATTAATATTGGGCTTGCATATACCAGTATATCAGTCATGTAAATGAATATTATGGAGCATTTTTTTTCACTACGTGCCTTTGCTGTTAAAGGCAAGTTTCACTCTAAACATCAACCGTTGGTTTTAATAAGAGGCAGACAAATGAGAGAAACTTATTAAAACTCTTTACACGCTGAATTTATTTTGAGGGTGATAATAATGACAATTGTTCTTTTCAAGATTTCTCTGAATTTCACATTCCTTTTTGTGGTAAATTAAAATAGTAAATTTTTGCTAATAGAGTTACTAAAGCAAACTAGCTAATTTTCCAGTTGTCTCCTGTGCAAAAAGGGTGGTGGAAAAAAAATGTTACGATTGTTCAATTTAATTGTACGAGATGTGTAAAAATCGACTCTATAGGCATGCTATGGGTTTAAAGAAAAGTTTGGCGAAAAAGCCTCCTAGAATCAAACGGAGTTAGTGGAAGTTTCAAAAATTTCAATTTTGTGAGCGTCAGCATGCGAGGGCAGGCCCTCAACATATGTCATGTGATTATAAATTCCCTAAATTGTCATTGTTGTAATGGTTCATGATAATTTAATGGGGTTTTTTTCATAGAACCTGTATGGAATTATGTTTTTCTGATAATATATTGAATGTAACAAGTAAAATCATTTTCGAATTTCTGAACAAAACAACACTTTAAATGGGAATTTTTATCACATGACATATGGGAAGCTGCTCGCATGTGACATCACAAATGAAACTTTGTAAACTGGCAATAACTCCATTATTCCGTTAGTGGATTTTGGCCAAAATTTTGCATTAATATGTTTCTATCAATTTTTCTGCTTTTTATTTAAAAAACGCAAATTTGACGTCCAGGTGAACCTATGCCTTTAAGAAATTATGTATACAGGCCAATAATTATTAATCAAGCGCTTCCGATTCTCCTCTATAACCTTAGATTAAAAAAGAGGAAATTACCCCGTCTCTTTGGAGAACGATTTGATTTCACTATAAGCACGCATTTTTCTATAATCCAAAAGACGAGTTAACTCAGTATTTAGTCTCCCAACGGCGTTAAAAATTTAGAGCTACATGCCATTGATTCAGAGAAATGATATGAAGGAAAGATGAATTGGGTAGCATAAAAGACTGCCCAGGCAGTAGCCATCCGGGACCGACCCTGCATCGAGCGGTGATGTCGAAATGATTCAGGTCAAAATCGAATCCACTAAATCAAAGCTGGCCGAGCAAGTCCCACGCCACCGGTAATGCGCCTGGAAAGATTGGTCCGACATCTGGGCGATGCGTTCAAAATTAGTTCGGCGTCCAATGCGGCGCTGCTTGGAGACTGACATAAAGCAGCTAGATTTCTGTAAGAGATTTTCAGTACGCCCCATTTCGTATATACAAGTGTGTCCCAAGAAAAAGGAAAACCGAAATTTCCATGGCATAAAATATTCCATCGATAATAACAATATCTGTAAATGAATTAAGGTATGTTTGAAAGCTGTGTTTCTCTTCTCTCATTTGATATACAACATAATTATTCATTGCTCGCGCATGATTGAATTAAAAGCAATGAATATGATGGTACCAAAATTCATTGCACGCAAAAATTCCATGTTTGAGTGCAATTTTCGGGTAGTAAATGTAATTAATTCTTAAGAAG
>JZLH01S0597868.1:1400-22374 GCA_001188425.1 Eucidaris tribuloides
TTGCCATGACACAATAATTGGTAGTTTTGTTCAATTTTTACGTCTTTTGACTCAGTTTTTAATACAAATTAACATGTGATAAAAAGTCGACTATTGCGTTCCGATATTCGGAGTCGCGACTCCGTGTAGGCAGTCGCGACTACGACTTTTCACGAATTAGTCGTGCAACACTATTAAAACCCCGATAATAACTCTACGAGCACTAACTGCTGCTTCTCACTTCTCACCATTTTTAGTATGACATCCACTCCAAGCTGTGCGAGTTGTTTCTTGATGAGATCTGATGACTCTAGGTCTGATGCGATGAATGATGAAATGCTCCTGCCAGTCTATAACAAATACAGAAGAAAAACTGATTAACCCAGAGAACCTACATGTAATATTATTGAATTTACTTAAATATTTATGCCTAATACACTCATGTCATCTTAATACAAATATTGAATGTGCAGCCCCACCCCCGCCCCAAAAAAAATGAAATAGAAATATTACACAAATTTGATAAAATATATAAATATAGTAACAACTGAAATTAATGTAATAATGTAAAATATCCTTTATTACTTTTTCTAATGCGTCTTCCAACATCTCAGCCATGGCATAATACTGCAGCAGTGCACTGACATGATCTTCCCCACTTGTACTGGGCTGGAGTTGCAGAGTTACTGGTGTGTACACCAACAAAAGTGTACAGCTTACATGTATAATAGTATTAGTGTATGAGCGTCCACAACAGGGTATGTTTTGCTAGCCATTTTACCCCCTTTTGCTTAGATCAAAATTGATGACATTGCACTGACAAATAGAACATAGTGTGTAGAATCACATAGGCATATCATCTGATGAAAGCAGGGTCACCTAATCTATCAAACTTAGCCGAAAAGAGGTCATATGATCTGTGGCCGGTGTGTTGGCAGTTATTTTGGGGTTATTCAGGTTATTTTGCAATATTGGCACAATGTACATGATCAAAGGTTATACCAGACACTCATATATTTTTCATGTATATTATTGCACTAAAACAGGATTTTTTTTAAACATACTTACTGACCTCATATGTTTCCACTAATACTTCATCTGTTACAAAAGGCCAGATAGGTTGAGGAACTCTTACATACGGCACCTTGGTGAAATTTTGATGGAAACGTTCAAGGTTCTCTGCTTCTTGCTTGAGATATATCTAAAGAAAACAAATAAAAAGAATATACCAGGAATTATTACACCAACATCGGACCTTCTCGTACTAAGAGATGTGATCTAATGCAGTTGCGGTCAATGTGCATAATTTGTGAATTTCTACTTACTGTTGTTACTGTTATGTAATAAGTGTATGCCAAAAACTGTGAATACCATTTTTTGGTATGACTTTTGGGATGACTATTATATTACTGTTGCTTGGACATGTATGTTCAATTCAATTCACATTTATTCAGAAACCAGAAAATCAGAGAAACAGAAGAAAAGGAATTTGTGACTTCAATAAAACAGAATTTCAGTTTTACAAGTGGGAAAACAAGGAGAAAGCTGAAATATCATAGAATTTCAATTGTTAAGTAAATGGAAAACCAGGAGAAGACAACAGAAAACAGATATATATATATTTTTAATTTTAAGAAACTGAAATTTCAATTTTAGAAAATGGAACATTCTAAGGCAGTATTCTGACCCCCCCCCCCCCACGGGAGATTTTCATTAATTAATAAAAAGACATTCAGAATCTGTTATTGGTGTGATTAGACAATGGGCATAAAGCTTTCAAATAACAAACTACACCAAACTAAACTTACGCTTTAACTTTCTTCCAACTGTCCTTCCAAGTTCCAACTAACTCTGTGAGTTAGAACAGCCTCAACTTCTTGTCCAACTGTATTCTGACAAATTATTTCAGAATGATTTTATCAGATTACTGACAAGAAATTATAAAGAAGACCCCACCCATGACACCCCACCCATTTCCTAGCTTGATAAGGACAAGTGTTGCACACAATCACTTAAAACAGCCAGAGAGGTGTTTGAAACTTTCTTCTAAGGTCAGTTTCATAATACTGAATTTGTTCTAAGACAAAAATGTGCAATTATGCAAATTTGTATTCAGCAGAAAATTTAGAAGTTAGAGCTTTTGTTTTACAAGAAGTTTCAGAATACAATATCATTGTAACTCTGTCACTTTAAATAAATATTTTCTGAAACAATTTTCAATGTACCATCTGGTCTTTACTTAAACCCTTATTGCCTCTTACCTGCTTGGTCATTAGTGCTTCAAACTCAGAGACAAGTTCCACTGGACTGAGCCAATGGAGACCTGGAACAAGACATAGACACCTGGCAAAGAGATGAATGATCCTCAGGTCAAGTGCAACACACTCTAGAATTCCTGGGTGGAGTACCTGGAACCAAAAAAAAAAGAAAACCCAATAGGGTTGGGATTTATTAAAATTCAAATCAGATTTGGTGATTTACATCATATTTGTACATTTTATATTAGTACCAGTAATCAACCAAAGCATTACCCCATGAGTGAGAAAAGGGATTGATTTGATAGAACTTGAATCAATCTATAATTTAAAACACTTACACCTTTGATTTTTCAAAGGAAAAACATTAGAATCTTGATTGTTTTCATGATTTTTTCCACCATTTTTGTCACACGATTAGTTTCTTATGTGTTTCTTTGCTTTTCAATTAAATCAATGATTTAGTCACTTGATTCAAATTTGCCAACCCTGGCAAAAAGTGAAAAGAAAATGTCTGATGTGATAGAAATAAGAATTTGTATTTTGTTCTAAATATATTTCAGTTTTTCACTCAATGAAACATTATGGCTCTATACACATCAGATTTTCTCTAGTCATTCACAATCTTAAAGACACTATATAATATTGTGGAAGCCCCATTTAAAATATTGTCAAACTTTGCTATCTAACGCATCTGACAGTGTCTGAATGGTCAAATAAACACCCTAGAACACAAAAGTTCAGACAATTATGCTGTCACTTGTAAAATATGTACAGATAAAAATTGGCACATGAATAATTGTCGTCAAATGAAAATTCTGCAACAGCAGTCAGTGGGGGAAAACTGGAACGGTCGCTCAATGATTTTCACTTTTTAAAAGCACTTAATAATCGTTTTGAACTGAAATTTTTTCAGGGCTTCATTTTTAGACCTTATCAGAGACATTGGTAGCACGGGGCATCATGTAGCTCACATTTTTTATACTGGAAACATGTTATACAATGCCTTTACGATTATGATTATGAATATATGATTGTTAGTATTATTATTGCAATTATGATATATTTATTCATTTTTATTTTTAATTCATAATATCATAGATCATATTAAGATCTATTTATGTTTCAAAAAAGTTAAAGCAAACCTTAATAGCCACTGGAATCCATTCTTGATCAGTTGATGAATCTGAGTCACTCCACTGTTGCCTTGAACCATACTGTCTGCCATTTACTACGGCTGGCATGCAGAAGAAATAAAAACAGTGTTATCCCTACCTCAGGTCAACTGGATTAATACAGAAATAAATTTGCAATAAATAAAGAATTGGCAGTCATAAAACATAATATGCTTCACAAACATGTAAAATTTAACAAAGTGTAAACAACGCTATCCAACACCTCTTTGAATAATTGGTGAATTTAGTTTAGGACATAGAAAAAACAACTACAAAGAGTATGTAGTTCCTTGTGTACCTTTTTGTTTGCCTTTAAGTTTAAAATTATTTTTCTTTAAATGCACATGAGCAAATCTTCACACAATAGTATGAAATTTTGTTGCAAAATCATGCTTAATGTTAGAGCTAGCGGAGATCGGATCCCGATACCGAATCTTTTCCGGATCTCCCCGATTTTTCACGAATTCCGATCTTTTCCCCGACCCGTCTTCAAGACAGATCGACAGATCGTACATTAGATTGTGTGTTGACTTCTGAAAATAAAATGTCAGCCTTCATTGTTACGTTCAGTAATGAATCTATGGTAATAATTCCGAGGGGTTCCTGTGATGCTAAATATGTCGGGTTTGTTTTAGAATGCAGTTTGAAATTAATTATATTCGACTTCGATTTGTATAAAACTAACTAAAACAAACGTCGGGGAGATTGCTGTTACGTTCGGAAGATATAAATTATGGTAACATTCGGTTCGCATTACAGCGTCGGGAGAATACCCGGGGCGACGGGCGATTCCGCCTCAGCGGAGTCAAATGCGCACCCTTAAATCCTCGAAATACAAATTCTATTGGGGCGACCAATTTCTTACCAGAGTCAAGCCATGCGATTTTTCTAAACAGAAATTAGAAAGAATGTTCAACCCGTTTTATCAAACGTACATGAGGAAAATACTCACAATATTAGCGTCGGTATTTCGGTCAAAAAATATAAAGTCGGGAGTCATCGTTGTTACCTGTCAGACAAATGAATCCCGCTAATTTTAGTTCCGCATAATGGTCAAAGCGATGGTCGGGGGTTCGGTTCTTACCCGTACAAAGACATGAAGTCCCGCCACTTTTTAGATTCCGTATAATGGTTCGGCGAACGATGTCGAGAGGATATCGTTTCATACGCCGTCAAACATGAATCGCCGGCTATTATTTAGTTACGTATGAATGGACAGAAGACAGTTGGTCGAAGAGGGTTCGTTTCTACCTCAGAATGAATCCGGTATTATTTATAGTTAGTGATAATGGTAGCAGCCACGATGGTAGGATATCATTTCTTACCCGTCAGACATGATCCCGCTATTATTTAGTTGTACGTGATATGGGCAGGAGACGATGGCGGAGGTCGTTTCTTACCGCGTCAACATGAAATCACGTATATATTTAGTTCCGTATAATGGTCAGAACGAGTGGTCGGGGATTCGTTTCTTACCCGTAACGACATGATCCCGCTAGTAAATAAAGTTACGTATAATAGCAAATACGATCGTCGGGATCGTTTCTTACGAGCCGTCGAACACATGAATCCGCGACTAATAATGTTACGTATAAACAGATTGAATCAAACAAAAACGATGCGGAATATCGTTCTTAGGCCCATCAGACTGAAATAGCCGCTAGGTATAGATTGGTTCCGTATCAGTGGGTCAAAGAGATGGTCGGGGGTTCGGATTGATCGTACTGCGTGCAACATGAAAATCCCGCTGGAATGAGGTTGTCCGTAAATGGTGCAAAAAAGGGAGCAGAGGTGTGGTGCGGGACGGGGGGTGTCGTTTCTTAGCTCGCGTGCAGACAGTGAATCATCCGCCACTGTTTCTAGTTCCGAGTATGGTGTCGAGACGATGGATGGGGATTTCGTTTCTACCGCGTGCAGGCATGAATCCCGCTATTATTTAGTTACGTATAATGTCCCAGAACGTGGTCCGGGGGGTTCGTTTTCTTCTCGTAAGCAGAGCATGATCCGGTGTATTTTTGAGTTCACGTATAATGTACAGAAACGATGGTCGAAAGGATTCGTTTATTACTCGATAGAACATGAATCCCGCTATTTATTTGAGTTACGTATAAAATGTCCGGAACGTTGGTCGGGGGTTCGTTTCTTACCACATGTAAACAGACATGAATCCGTTATTATTATTCCGATCACAAGGTCATTAAGCAGACGATGGTCGGGGATTCGTTTCTTACCCGTCAGAACATCGAAGTCCCGCTAATAATAGTTAGTATAAATGATCAAAAAGATGGTGCGGAACGGGAGTGGAGGGTTAAAAAGTTAACGTATAAATGATCAAAAACGATAGTCGGGATTAATAATAGTTACGGTATAACTGATCAAAACGAGGTCGGCGGATTCGTTTCATTACCCGTCAGACATGGATCCCGCTAAATTATTTTGTTTCCGTATAATGGAAAAAGATGGCCGGTGGGTTCGTTCTTACTCGTCAAACCATGAGATCCGCCATATTTAGTTTCCGGTATAATGGTCAAAAGCGATGGTCGGAAAAGGGTTCGTTTCTACCCGTACAAGCATGAACCAAGCTAATAAGAATGTTACGTAAAATAATGATCCAAAACGATGTCGAAGGGTTCGTTTGTTACGACGTCAGACATGAGAATACCCTCACTATTTTAGTTCGTATAATGGTAGAACGAATGGTCGGAGGAGAATTCGTTCATTACCCGTCACGAATGAATCACCGCTAATAAAGTTACAGTATATGATGCAAACGATGGTGCGGGGATTCGTTCTTACCCGTCAGACATGAACTCCCCGCTTATTATTTCGTCGTAATAATGGTCAAAAAGATGGACGGGGATGTTTCTTACTCCGTCAAACATGAATCCCGCTAATATTTAGTTCGCGTTTAATTGTCAAGCGATGGTGCGGATCGGGTTCGTTTCTTTTACCCGGAAAAAACAGTGAATCCCGCATCGTTTGATCATTATACCGAACAGAAATATTCATGTCTGACGGGTAAGAAAACGAGCACCCGCCGACATGCGCTTTGGACGCATTATACGGAACTAAATATTAGGCGAGGATTCATGTCTGATCAGGTAACAAACGAACCCCGACTTATATGTTACGAAAATACGAGCTAAATATTGGCGATTTCAATGATTGTTTGTATAAAACGGTTGAACTTGTAGAATTTTTAGAAAAATTGAGAGCGACGACTACTGAAGAAAAATGATCGCCCATAGCAAGAATTGTATCATTTTGTGACATTATACGTAACTAAATAAATAACCGTGATGTTCATGTTGATACGGTGATGAAACGAACCCCGCAACCAACGTTCTGACCATTATACGTAATAAGATAAACGGATTCATGTTTGACGGGTAGAACGATCCACCGACGCATACGGCTTGACCATTATACGGAACTAAATATTAGCGGGATTCATGTTTGACGAGTAATAAGAAACGAGCCCTGCGACCATCTGTTGAGCCAATCTATACGGAACAACATACTAGCGGATTCATGTAGAACGGGTAAGAAACGAATCCCGACCATCGTTTTGACATTATACGGTAAGCGATTATAGCGGGATCATGTCTGACCGGGTAAAGAAAGAATTCCACCGACCATCGTTCTGAACCATATATACGTAACTAAATAATAGCGGTATTCATAGTCTGACCGGGTTAAGAACGAAACCCTCCGACCAAATCGTTCTGACATTATACGTAACTAAATAAATGCGGTAATTCATGTTTGACGGTAAGAACGAATGCCTGACCATCGTTTGCACGATTAATACCGGAAATAAATAGTGGCCGAGATTCATGTCAGATGGTAAGAAGCGAATCCGACCATGCGTTTTGATCATACATAACGTAACTATATTAGCAGGTGATCATGTCTGATGGGTAAGAACGAATCCCCGACCATCGTTTTTGATCATTATAAGTAACTATTATGTAGGCGGATTGGATTATGTCGTGACGGGTAAGAAACAATCCCGCGACCATCGTCTGACCATTAATACGTAACTAAATAAGTACGGGACTTCATGTCTGACGGGTAAGAAACGAACCCCGACCATCGTTCTGAGCGCATATATATACGTAACTAAATAATAGCGGGATTCATGCTGACGGTAAGAAACGAATCCCCGGACAGCATCGTTCTGACATTATACGTAACTAAATAATAGCGGATCATGTCTGACGGGTAAGAAACAGAACCGCCGACCAACGTTCATGAACATTATCGTACTAAAAATAAGCGGGATTCAATAGTTTGACGGGGTAAGAAAGAATGCACCAGAGCCATCGTTTGGCATCAATATACGGAACTAACATAGTGGGCGGATCTTGTGCTGACGGTTAAGAAACGAACCCCTGACCATCGACTTGTTGACCATTTTATACGGAACTAAATATTAGAGCTGGGATTCATGTCTGACACAGGTAACAAACGAACTCGACTTATATGTTTGACGAATACCGGAGCTAAATATTGGCGATTTTCCAATGATATGTTGATAAAAACGGGTGTGAACACTCGTGTAAAGTTTCTGTAGAAAAATTGAGGCGCGACTACTGTAAGAAAATGAATCTCCGCCAAAGATTGTATTTCGAGGATTTTAAGGGAGATTTGACTGCCGCGGCGAGGGCGAGAATACGCCCAGTCGTCCTGGGTATTTGCCGACGCCTGATGTTACCATGTAATTCATTTCCGGAATGGTAACAGCAAACAGCCAAGAATTTATCTTTGGTCACTTATATGGAGCTGAAAATTGTCGTAATTCAGTTCTGGAATCGTCCAACAAAAACAAACCCTAAAATTTCGTTTTTTCCGATGCCCCGATTTATCGTCAATTCGCGCGTCCGAGTTTCCGATTCGAGAACCTCGCAATCCGATCTTTTTCTCCCGATCCGCAGCCCTACTTAAGTTGTTAGCAGGATAACTTGGATGAACTTTCTGATATGAACCGTAAGAATTTTGTATTAAAACCAAGGTTTAATTTTGGTAAATGGTAAAATTTCATTCTTTCAGTTATATTTTTTAGATACACTTATATGATCTATGAATGCCCTGAAAATTGTTCGCTATGAAACTCTCCCATTTAAAAAAAAAACTACTCAAAATGTAAAAATGTCAGTGGGGGGGGGGGGGGAGAGAGGGGAGACATTTCTATGTAATGTAAATACCGCTAGATGTTCTCCTATAACTTAAACATCATAATTTGGCACCATAAACAATTTTCAGTAGGTTTGATATTGTTTTCTAATGTCTGGGGTGACAATAGAATACTTTGTGAAAGGTTGACAAAAAATTTGTCTGATTGACCAAAACTATACTTGTGCTTTAGATTCACCTTTATATACAGCTGACTTCATATAGGCTTTGTGTACTTGTCCAACACACCCTGAGTACACTGCACTGGTGGACGATGTCTCGGAGGACTCTTGCACGTCAAGTCTGAACACGTCCCTCCACATCACTCCGAAGGCATGCTCCAGTGCCCTTTCTGTGTATTCCAGTGAATGACTGGGAGCATTCCGATGCAACTTTGACAGATGGTCGCAAAATTCTTGTGAGAACAGGTCCCTCCTCGTGCTAGACCACTGGCCAAGTTTGATAAAAGTCGGACCCGATAGTTCGACTGCTCGGAGCAGGACGGACAACCACACATCTTGGAACTTTCCGGGGAAGAGCACGACAAGTGGGTATGACAGCAAAATTGGGCCGAACAGTATAGAATTTCGGATGAAGCGAATTGAGATGTGAAAGAACTGGATAATGTTTGAAACGACTGTCGCGAGTACGACGTGCCATAACTTTAATCGTTCTGTGATGGTGATTGCTAAAGACTTCGCAGTTTGAATGTGAATGTCGTCCGTTTCCTCTGATATTGCAGCAGCTTGACAAGCAACTTTGGGAATGCGTATGTGAAAATAATCCGTGCAGTTATATGCTGATGCACTAACAAAACCGCAGCATAATGTCAAGGCAAATGGTTTACGGATGGTACGACAGCTGAGCCGAGGTAGGTGATGTAACACTGTCTTTATGGTTCCGACTCTTCCAAATTGAAAGGCCAGTCTAGAGACATGATGGATTATCATTGTGTGATGATAACAGATCCTGGCAGTCTTGTTGAATTCTAGGTAGCCACTCTCGGCAACAGTTTTTATGTCATTCTGTTATGGAATATAAGAATAAACAAATCAGTCAAGGAAGTTGGTGTACATTTTACATTCAAATGAGTTGAATCATGTATGTTTGACATGCACAGCACAATATCTAGACAAATGAGACAAAAATAACAACTCTTCATTCAAAGGCATACCAATCAATGGTGATCAATATAGACCTATGAGAAATTGCAACGACACTGCGCTGCCAGAGTTAACGTTAGATCCAATGATTAAATATTCACTTAATTTTCTTGGATACGTCCACGTCCTGCTGCACATAAACTACATTGAAACACGTCATCAGGTCGGCTCAATCCTCAAATTGAAGATTTATCACAGGCAAAGAGATAGCAGGCAAGTGTAATAAGGCCGGGTAGAATAGCATATGGATGCCAGTCCAGGGTAGGTGTCCGGGGGGGGGGGGGATCCGCCCCAACCCTATTCTTTTTCAAAGTATTTACATAAATGTTCAAAATGCTAGTTAGTATCTAACATTAGTGCTTTTTAGATCCAATGCCTTTAAATTATTCCCTGTAATTTTCTTGGATACGTCGACGTCCTGCTGGGCACATAAAACTACATTGAAACACGTCATCGAAGGTCGGTCTCAATACCTCGAATCATTTTGAAGATTTATCACAGGCAAAGAGATAGCAGGCAAGTGATAATAAGGCCGGAGTAGAATAGTCTATGGATCCGGCAGGGGGAGGTGTGCCGGGGGGGGGGGGGGGGGTGGGTATTCGCGCCCCAACCTATTTTTTTCAACCAGTATTACATTATTTAAAAATTCTAGTTAGATATAATCATTAGTGTATTTTCGAAAGTATTTGTCGCCCCCACAAACCGCCACCCCCCCCCCCCCCCCCAACCCGGCCGCCAGATTTCATGATGGATGCCGATATAATTTCTTTGTGCCGGGGCAAAAATTTTTCCACCATCCCCGCCTTCTCCCATGGCAGAGGCAACTTTTCGGCTGCTGAATTGGCTGTGACCATTTCCCCGACGGACTTTCGCCCGCCCCGACCCCCACCCCTCACCCCGGCCCCTCAACTTTTTTTCTGCCATGTCACATATTTGTCAGACGCCGACTCACCAACCCCACATTCCACAAACACAAAAACCAACACACGGGACCGAGGGGCGAGATAGGCCCTGGGTAAGAGTTCCTTTGGGCACCCCCCCCCCCATATGGTAGGGTTAGGGTTAGGGTTAGGGTTAGGGTTAGGGATTAGGGTTAGGGTTAGGGTTAGGCTTAGGGTTAGGGTTAGGGTTAGGGGTTAGGGTTAGGGTTAGGGGTTAGGGTTAGGGGAGCCAATGGGGGTGCACAAAGGAAGTCTTTCCTAGGGTTAGGGTTAGGGGTTAGGGTTAGGGGAGCCAATGGGGGTGCACAAAGGAAGTCTTTCCTAGGCCCTGCCCTGCTGACCCAGAAAATCCGTTGTAACTTGTACACGAGATTACAATTAACATTAGTGTTTGAAGGTTTACTCACCGTTGCACTGTATGTTGTGTGTAATACTTTGTAAAATTACAATACTTGTTGAAACACGATAGGCTTACTAAATTCATTAATTATTTCATCATAAACATGTGAATTGATAGTCTGCAAACGCAGAGGGCGGTTTACCAATTTGTTTCAAAATGAATTTTCTTTGAAAGTTAAGAGAGGTTGTTTACGCTTGGATACCGATCTTTTTTGCCAGAACTCGTGTATGATCAGGTAAATTTACATCATTAAGTTAGAATAAAAATGTTCATTTATCGGAAGTTGATATGTGATTGTGACATTATGAATCAAATCCTAACAAATTAAGCCGTCCTCTTACGGAAGTTGTGGTGCACCACCAGTGGTAGGCGTAGTCGTGGTCCCACTCGTTGTATTTGATGTATCTTTTTGTAAATCAATTTTCTACTAGATTTATTACGTCCAAAAAGTAAAAATTGTTTCTATTTGAATTTACATTCCGCTACAATAAATGTAGACGTTACATACTTATTGTTCCCTCACATTTTAATATTTTTTGATAGCTGATTGATGACTGATGGAGTAGAATAAAAAACGCATGAAGTCCACGTTCAAAAGTTTCCTGTTTATCATCCATCATAATGACACACATGGGGACAACTCTATACTTTTGTTTACAAAGTAATAAGTGGTTGTTTTCATGCAGTCGTGGCACAAGAATGTGCTCTGAAATTCACCTTTCTAAACAAAATTATACTGAACTATTGCTCCAAATGGATAGTTTACCAGTGACCTCAATAAGTATTGAAAATGAAGAACTCATCGCTTCAATTTCATTTTTTAATTTTACAAAATTTCTGCCCAGTGTCCTGAACAAAATTCTGTCCAGTTTTGGCGGGACAGGATCATTCAATCCACACAGTGAAACCTTTGTTTGTTTTTTCCAGTAGAGGACGTATGTGGTCCGTATAGCTCTGCTTAGGACCATAGGTGTGCATATAGTGATGTGAAATAAGATATTATTCAGAATCTTCAGAAAGTTAACTGGACATCGCTGTCATCAGCATCACGTCCAGATTTGACTAAATGTCAGTGTGGTGTGGACATAAATTAATTTGCTTCCAAGGAGGATTGAAATTTTTCAGAAGATGGCATATTTTTGGTTTCGATAGGCAGGGTGTTCCAATCTTTGATGGTTTGTGGCCAGAAACTATGAAGGTATGCTTGGGTTCTACACTGAAGAGGTGTAAATCTATTGTTGTCGTCTCCTCTTGAACGGTCTGCTTTTATGATATAGGGAGGCATGTCTACTGCACTTTCCCCGTTGAGTGTTTTGTAGAGCATGGTAAGTCGAAAATGACGTCTTCTTAGTTCAAGCGGAGTCAATTATAGATCTTGGAGCATGGCTGTGACACTGGAAGTACGTTGGTAATCATTCTTAATAAATCTAGCGGATCTTCGTTGGACCATTTCTAATTTGTGTTTGAGGTTCGACTGATGGGGATCCCGTACAGAAGATGCATATTCCAACTTTGGTCTAACTAAGGCGAGGTATGCTATTTTCTTTACGTTAGATCGCATCTGGTGAGATTATGTTTGACAACACCAAGTGTCCGGTTGGCATCGTTGGATATTTTATCAATATGATTATTCCATGTTAGGGTGTTGGTGATGTGAATGCCGAGGTAACGACATTGGTTAACCATTTTCAGATCTGTTCCCATGAGGTTGTAAGTAAAAGCCTTGGGTGTCCTACTTCTGGTTGTGTGTAAGCATTCACATTTAGTGGGGTTGAAATTCATCTGCCAAGATCTTGCCCAGGATCTTAACTTGTTAAGGTCAGACTGCAACTGGACTTCGTCTTGATCCGTTTGGATTGGTCAAAATAGTAGACAATCATCGACAAATAGTTTGATGCTCGTTGAGTTATCAATTTGCTCTCCAATGTCGTTTATATATAAAAGGAACATCAAGGGCCCAAGAACGGTTCCTTGAGGGACTCCGGAAGTAACTGGGATAGACAGGAAAAATTCTCCATCTAAAATCACTTTTTGAGTTCGGTTTGAAATCCAACTTTGTAACCAGTTGAGTGTTTTCCCTCTTATCCCA
This sequence comes from Eucidaris tribuloides, assembly GCA_001188425.1. Classification (NCBI taxonomy): domain Eukaryota; kingdom Metazoa; phylum Echinodermata; class Echinoidea; order Cidaroida; family Cidaridae; genus Eucidaris; species Eucidaris tribuloides. The sequence goes on from JZLH01S0597868.1 coordinate 14,578, forward strand.
TAATGATCCAGTTTCATCAGGAGTTTCCTGTGAGATGCAAGGTCGAAGGCCTTCGAGAAGTCTAGAACGAGAATATCAACTTGGCCCCCCGTAACTTGGTCGAGATGATGCATTATTTCTTCTGAAGTGTTGATTAGTTGAGATTTGCAAGAGTGATGTTTTAGAAAACTATGTTGATAAGGCTTCAGGATCTTGTGTGCATCTACGTGATTCATGAGTTTATGTGCAATAATGTGCTCAAATATTTTGCAGGCCACTGAGGTAAGTGAAATTGGTCGGTAGTTTATGGGGAGTTATCCATTTCCTTTTTTGAAAACTGGACAGACATTTGCAGATAACCAGTCTTGGGGCACTGCGCCTTCTTCAATGGATTGGTTGAATATCCTGGTGAGAATGGGGGCTATTTCTCCAGCGCATTTCCTCAGGATGTAAGTGGGATCCTGTCGGGTCCACAAGCTTTACATGTATGGGGGTTGAGTTCCTTTAACAGCGTGTAATGATGTGACTATTACAACCTGCATGATCCTCCCATCTTTGGCTTTGGTCTCAGAGTAATACACAACTTTACAAATTAAGGTAAATTCAAACACATCTACAATTCTAATTCTATCAATGGTCCAGATATAGATGGGAAAAATTAAGTTAATATGTTGTGAGCAAGACAATTCAGTACAGTTATTTTTACATTTTTTATTTGAATATTTCTGGTCTATTTTGCACTTTGCAGGAATCAAGATGTCGGAGTCTGTTACTCTGACTGATGCTGAAATAAGGTAATCAACTATTTAAGTAATTAATAGTAATTGATATTTTGCTTAAAAACACTTAAATTAAACAAATTTGAATCTTTGATATGTCATTAACTTCATTTTCTGCAAATTTTTTAGAAAGCAAGTATGTAAATTATACACACATGTCACAGGATTTGTGCAGCATAAAATTCAACAGTCTATTATGTATGCACTATGCTCTGACTTGACTCATGCATTTAAAGTCCATGGTTGCCCATTTGTGTCATGTGCAATTATCAAATTTTGGAACACTTAGTTAATGATAGCCAGACAAAAAGAAATCATAGGAGTAAACTAAAGTAAACTATGTAGTTCATCCTTGTACGAAGCACAAGCATTAATTTGATTAATCCCAGGTATATGTAAGAGTGTAAAACATTTTAGATTTCTAATTATCTCCTTCAAAGTAATGTTCAAGTTTAAAGGTATTAAAGGTATATATTTATTTGAATAGAACATATTATTTCTGTTACTGAAAATATTTCTTAATTTTGATAAAGCCAAACCTTTTTTTTTATAAATAATAACCTGACTGCACCAAATGTGGTACTGAATACATACGAAGTCAATTCTATAAAATATATCATTACATGTCTTGTATTGTTGGTACATTTACTATGCATTCATTTTCGAATGTGTTTTAGAAGTCGAAGTATTAAAATTTTCTGTGAAATTTCATTTCCTAAACAGTGCTCTTGAAAGTTCTACATCTCCTGCTCACAGCCCACAGCACTTTGAGGAGACAGAAACTATTGTCTTTAACAACTGCAAAACTGGTCTAGGTGAGTTAGTAGACTAGCAGTTATTATTATGTTGGATGAAAATAAAGATGGGCCTCCATTTGGAATCGTAATGGAATCAACCACACTATTTAAGTCTTACAATTAGAGATAATGCTATACAAATGTGGGATATCCACTAAAGACTTGATCTGTTCTGAATTTTGTGTTTTCCTATTTCGCTAGCTCTTAGCAACTAAAAAAAAACTTCAACTAAACAAATATCAATTCAATTTAAATGTGTTTAAGTTAGCTCAAATCGTTCATAATGTGAAAATTAAATAAACACTTGTCATAGAACCTTTGGGTAGAATACGTAGTTTTGGTGAAAATCTGGACAATTTAACTTCAAAATTTACAGTGACATCAACGTGCATGGGCCATTCCAAACTTGTCCGATCAGCCGTTAGCCCAAGGTCGCGCGGAGTTTAGCCATTTAACCAATCAGTGTGCTCCGCTGGTCTTGCGACGGTACACATAACCGCGAGTCGCAATTTGAGCAAAATTTAAACTCACGGAAAGAACAACATTCTGGTAACATGTCATTATTAGTTTTTCTCGTAAAACAACAAATTCATGACGTATGGATCTCAAACTTTCAACACACCATTTGTAAGTACTAAACTACCGTTTGGTATTGATAATGAAGGAAGTAATGGACTTGCAAATCCCTGACACAATCTTTAAAGGAGGCACCCAGAGAACATTCTAAAATTTACAGAAGGGACAATATAGCAAAACGTTCCTTCTTAGTTGTAAATTAACAACTCCACAATGTAGACATCTTGGTAACTGCAGGAATAAATTTAAAGATTAGAGGCACCAGTAATGTACAAATCATGCTCATAGTCATAGAGTCCACTGAATATCCATTTGTATTGCATGCACTTGGGATTTGTTACAGTACATTTTTGGCCTGCGACGGTTACGCGGAGTACATGATACCAGAGTATCCCTACCAAATTCTATTCAGTTTTGTTGGAATGGCTGAAAGAGTCAATTTGTCCAATCAAAAATATTCTTGAATTACCACATCTGGTAGGAGTAATATTGAAATTTGTTGACCAATCTGGTGACAGGTATCAAGATAGTGGGAGGGACCAACGAGGATGCGGCCGGAAACGATTACGGCATCTTTGTCAAACGTGTCATTCCTGGTGGTCTGGCTGCAGAGAGTGGTAAGTAATATGAGGTGTAACATGTCTTGTAAGGTGGATCATGTCAACACAAACTTTATATGATTATGTATTCTCTTTTCAAAATTTATCTTTCATGTTCATTGTAAACTTGTTGATTTATTCAAGTTTTAGCTAAACACATATGTACATGTCGTCGGTTGAGAACCACAGGGGCATTAACTCAATACACATTGGCAACCAGAAGGGCGTTAACACCATTGACTTAACAGTGATAGCGCCCTTATGGTTCTTAACAGATACTGAGGTAATGCCTTTCTGGCTCTCAGTAGATGATGTGCATTGTCACATTCATTGTCACTTGTCTTGTCTCTGTGTAATTTATCTCAGTGTAAATTCAAACAGTTTACAGGCACGCTTGTAACTTGTTATCTGCCTTTATTTTATCTCTTCTAGGTCAGCTACAAGAAGGAGATCAAATCTTGAGTGTGAACAGAGAGAGTCTGTACACAGTCAGTAATGACAGGTAAATCTAGAACCCATACACATAAGCTTCACATGTATGTTATAAATAGTTTGAACAAACATGTGTATGCACATACATTTTAGGTGTAAGTGAAAAATGGTATAGTATTATATTATTATTCAGACGAATTAATTCTCAGGAAAGTACAATGTAAAAGATATGCTTTCCTACTCTAACATTAATTCCATTCTTCAGATACAAGTTGTTCACCAAATGTGACATGTAGATAGTGTCATCATATTTGCTATAGGTTTCCGTGATGAAATCCCGATTAAACTTCCATTATAGTTGGGATCATTAACTTGTGTGTTAAATTATATCAGAATTGGTGACATATTCATTCTTTTTCATCTTCCAACTCCCACCTTAGGGCTGTGCAGCTATTACGGAGTGCCTCAGCGTCAAATCATGTGACACTGGTCATCACCAGAGGGCAGCAGACATTGTGAGTACTAGTTTCCCCGACAGTCCACTGTTGTGGACTGCATGGAGTTGGGGGGGGGGGGGGGGGCGTGCAAAAAGTCATCATATGCAAACTAAGAAGGTCACCTGTTTTGATCACAAGCAAAACAAGTCATGTAGTTTTTCCCTGGGGTGGGAGGCATTTTGATGAAGTGTTCCAATGTAGTTTGATTATCCAACATCAAGTACTTGTCTGAGAAGAACTTAATTAAATTTCTGTAAGAGGAAATGTGGAAACCACATTTGTCTAAATTCACCAAACATGCGCATATTATACCCCACCCTTGAAAGGGGTTATTGGGGAAATATGATCTATTGTTAGGATTTAAAAAAATAAATAAAAAGCATTGGAGATTAATTGATTACCCTTTCCAGTGGCTTGCATAAGCACATTTTGCAATATTTGAAGGAGTTGATATCTTGAAGACTGTGAGTAGAAATATAGTTCTTTAATATGGTTAAAATGTTTAAATGATCTTTCCAGCTTACTTATGATCTTGCTTTGCATTTATGGATGACATTGGGGTTAGATGAGGAGTTTACATTCATTTGTTATTGATTTTATGTTGAATTCCGTATTTTTTTTTCTGTTTGTAGGAGGAGATTTAGGTTGCTGATTGAGGGCCAACTCTCCCGTCGGTCAGGGATGAACTCCAGCACCTCCAGCCGGACAGGAACCTCCACTAGCTCAGCTTCTCCTCGTCTTGCATGTAAGTAGCAGTGCTGTAACCAAGACCATTTTAAGACCCACTTCATATCCATCTCGGTTTTGGGTTGGTCCCTGAGACCTAATGTTGAACAAATTAATAACCTATATTTTTAGCTCACCTGAGCCTTAGGCATTTTTTCTGTCATCTGTCCTTCTACGTGTATCATTCATATACTTTTTTACAATTTCATTTTCTATAAAATGTATGATTGGATGTAGACCAAACTTGGCTCATCCTTAGGAGAAGGGACTCAAAGTTGGACACCTGACCCCAAGGCCTAACATTAGAATTGTCTTTGTTTTACCTGGAGGGGAATACAAGTGACTGGAGTTTGGGGGAGGATTCAAAAAGTCATCCTCTTTTTTTAAAAAAAGAAGATAAGATCAGATTGCTCCCAAGCTTGGCAGGAAATATCTGAAGGATAGGCCGTAGATGCAAAGTTATCCACATATTTTTTGTTTGACCCCTTTGGGGCCCAAGAAGTAGGGCCCCTAATGGCCAAAACTGTGAACAATTTAGTGCTGTATTGAAAAGGTAATAACTGACTGCAAACCGACCATGAAGTTCCAAAACCATTTTGAAGTTTTATGTTTCAGTTATCCATTTTAAGAACATTTTTCTGCAAAACATAATCACTTATTGTAAGTATTTGCAAGGAGATACTGGTATGATGACATAGTTGAAATAATTCCACTGTTATCCAAATAATTTGACAAGTAAGTGAGTTAATGGATTTATTTCAAAATAACATACCGTTTCATAGGTTGTATTGTAAACAAAAATATTGTCTTTAATATTGTATTTGTTTATTAATCAAATTGTTTATTTCTTAATTTGTTATTATTTGGATTGTTAATTTTGTTATCTGAACTTTGCAAAATTGTCTATTTTTTTCAAACATATTACTTTCCTTCACTAGATCGAACGGTATCATCAGGTGAAGGGTCACAAGCCTCGTCACCAACATCTAGTGTAGAATCCTCCTCTTTATCAACACTGGATCATGGCATAGAGAGTGGAGGTTACAGGTACACAAACAGAATTAAAAGAAAGAAAGGGAAAACCTTCACATTCATTCTTCATGTAATCTGTCTTACCAAAAGTGCTGTGTTTCAGGTTGTCCGTCTGGCCTTCTGTTTGTGTGCCCTACATCTTGTCCATCCATTATATTTTCATTATATAACTAATTTTATTGAAACTTGGGTCAAGTATGTACTCTGATGCAGCCATAAAATGATAAGGAGAGTTTTTTTTCAAACTGCTTTGAACTTTGCTCTCTGTATATTTCATGCTACGTTAATTATTAGGCTTTGTGGTGCAGGTTTATGTTGAAGAGTTTCAAGGCATCTGTGACATCCCATCATTTTACATAAGCTATAAATCAAAACAAAATGAACAATACACATATGAAAGGTTTTCACTTGCTCAGCCTCGAAAATTTCCTGAATAATGCACATTGTTTAGACATTCACCTCCCACTTCTTTGTAAAACGTTTTTGTATGCCATTAGTATATTCAGCTTTTTTGTTGAAATATATATGTCCACCACTTCCCGAAGATAAACTTTAAACCAATAAATACATGAGGTTTACTTTAAATTTGCTGTATTGTAGTGATTATTTATCTCATGCCTCTTAGTTAGATTAGAACCTATTGCTGAATTCTAATCATTGGGCAATGTCAGTGGTCAATTGTCAGTGATACCAGTCTTGTAGTCGCGAGGTTGTGGGTTCATTCCCTACAGGAGCATGCATGGCCATGACTTTTCTCACAGGGACTTGAGCTTACACTGAAAATTCATTGTTTATTATGTGAGGCGAAAGGTCATTCTGATCTGAAGTATTTGAACTTACAAGTCAGTGAAGACATTCAAAAATAATTTTGCTTTTTGTATACCAACAGGAAAAATGTTCTCCAGATTGTGATCAGTAAAGTGGCCGGCTTGGGACTTCATCTGGTGGGCGGGACTAACAGACCTGAGGGGCCGGCCGTCTATATTGACAAGGTGTTGGAAGGCGGGGACTGCTATATTGTAAGTACACAGTGGGTGATTTCAAGCTCGGTGTTGAAATCTGGTGTTGGTGTTGTACACCAGCTAGAACACTGGACTTGAAATCAGTCCTGATGTTTTGGTTGACAGGATTTGATGTTGTAGAAAACAGAAAACGTTTGGCCATAACATTGATAGATCAGCCAATATTTTTTGTTGTTCAGAGGAGAATAATCTCTTTATCATTAGCACACTCCCCCCCCCCAACAATATGTTGTTGTTGGTTTTTTTGGTTAGTACATTTTGAAATTTATTAGTAGTTTATTACACAGGGATGAAGCAAAAAAAAAAAAATTAAGAGCCAACAACTCAATTTTGTGGAACTAAGGATTATCCCTACCATAGGAGGGTTCTCCCCTCCACACACCCACACCCATCTGAGAACCATTCACTATGCTAGCTTATGGGATTTATGCTTAAATCTAGTCCTACCTGTAGATAGCAGAAAGCAGATAATTCTCCTTATCGCATATAGCCGATATCAAGCGATATCACCTTGCAATACTGATATCTAATCAATCACTCTTGGAATGTATGCTTCCAGTTCTGGTAAATCATACAGTCAAACGCACAAAACATGTCATTTCGAACCTAGTCAGATTCGTAATATGGATTAACCTGATGAACAATTTTGGAGAATGTCTGTGTTGCGATTAAAGGAATTTCTTGGTGTCCCTACAACCGTTAAATGAAGGAATAGACTCGACACTCTCGCAAGAAAAGCCACGAATGTTTACCCCGGGAGAGAGGAATGCGGCCACGCACACGCCGAGTTGGAACGCGAACGCCGGTGTGTGAGGACGGCCGATGGCTCATTCAAAATGTGAATGGAAGGGTTGTTATATATGGAAGAAGGATTTAAAAGAAAGATTTTGACACAATCCATGAATACTTCAGCGTTTGATGTGTATCGTGCTTGCTCAAACCCGAAGTTTATTTCCCAAGAATTCAGGATCAAATACTTGGAGCGCCACATGCCTTCAGATTCGGAGAGCTATATGCGATAGGGAGAATTGTATTTCTACTGGAATATCATGTTTGTGGGTTATTTGTTTCTTTCATGTCTGTGTTTTTTCCATGTTTATCTGTACATGTTCCTGTCGCCCCCCCCCCCCCCAAACTAAGAAGCTGGCTATGTTACTACTCTTCAGTCATCTCCTCCTGAACTATGAAAACATACTTGCATATACCACGGATAATAAGGTGTGCGCTGAGCCTGAAATTGTTTAACTCATATTTGTTCTGACAGGATGGTAGACTGAGAGCCTTTGATCAACTGGTGGCTATCAATGAGCATTCCCTAGTGGGCGTGACCCTGGAAGAAGCCAAATCCATCCTGACCA
>JZLH01S0597891.1:0-10080 GCA_001188425.1 Eucidaris tribuloides
AGTGCTCAACTTGTTTCACGAAACAATAGCTTTAACAGATCGGCAATATGTGCTCATAAAACCGTTAGAACTCATGAGCTTGTCATCACCGTGTTTTGAAATGACCTGCTCTCAGTCTGAGTTCAAAATAAAAAGAAAACATGACAAAGGAAGTGCAAAGCAAGTTTGAAAGTGGGGTGGTTTTTAATTATTGTCGACTATCCATTTCACGAAACAATAGCTTTAACAGATCGGCAATATGTGCTCATAAAACCGTTAGAACTCATGAGCTTGTCATCACCGTGTTTTGAAATGACCTGCTCTCAGTCTGAGTTCATAATAAAAAGAAAAACATGACAAAGGAAGTGCAAACAAGTTTGAAAGTGGGGTGGTTTTTAATTATTGTCGACAATCCATTTCACGAAACAATAGCTTTCACAGATGGGCAAAATGTGCTCATACAATCCATAACGAAAAAATAGGGCCTATTCTTGTAAAAATAAACATCAAAATGGCAAATTCATACAAGATTACTAAAATGGCTTACACTTTAACAGAAAACTTGCCAAAACAGCCATAACATTTCAGTACCTCAATACCGTACGCTTGGCGTACGCAGCGCTTTAAATTCACTTTCTGAAAATGAAATTTCAGGTGAATGACTGGGTGCCCCCCCCCCCCATGAGTTGAACCACGGTACGCCACTGCCTAGGGTCCATGCCAATTTCCTATGAGGTTAGTTGTTGGTCACCTTTTCTGTTGAATAAACCTCCGGGGCCCCGGTCTAGATGTTCAGACAAACCCGCATCCCGTGACTTCCGTTATCCGTACATTGTTACCGCAAATGGAGCAAAGAGTAAATCCCCAAACGGTCAAATAAATAACACAGCTACATGTATGTACCGTCGTAGGAAATATTGCTTGCAGGCTGATGTACGCATATAATTCGTGAAATTGCGTCGGATTCAGAGTAGTTCTTTGCAGAAATATGATTGCCAGGTGCCACTGACATGATGGATAACAACGCGAATGTTACACATGACTCTGTGAACGAACAGTGGATTGTGATAAGCAAGACATTTGAGTGGTATCAATACATTGAGTGTGTTTTGATTTTGATTGGAATCATTGGAAACTCGTTGGTAATCGTCATCCAAAGTCGGATTGGTTTAACGAGGGCGGGCGGCGCCACCGCTACCAATCGCCTCATCATCGGACTGGCCGTAGCTGACCTTCTGACGGGAGTTTTCATCATCCCTTTTCCAGAAATTAAAAATATTCCGACGAATTTGGCTGGTGAACTCTACTGCAGGCTCGTGAAACCATACGCGCTTCCTTGGCTAACGTTTACAGCATCCGTTTACACGTTGACGACCATATCACTGGAGCGATTACTCGCCGTATCTTACCCTTTCTTATATCGCGAGTGGGTGAGTAAATCCCGAATAAAATATGCATTCCTTGCGATTTGGTTGACTCCTATCATCACCCAGGCCTTTGATATCGGTTTCAGTACAGTCGATCCAAATACAGGAAATTGTACAATGGTATATTTATTCCCAGCTGCAAGCAAAGTAAAAGGAGTTTTCTATTTTTTGATCGAGTTTCTGGGGCCACTTTGTGTCATGGTTTATGCCAGTGCCCGATGCATACGCGATTTACGAAAGGAAAAGTCCACTCTTCAATACAATCCCGTCACCTCTCCCGAACATCTCCGTCTCGCTAAAACTCGCAGACGACTTACCCAGATGTTTACTGTTATCATCATAACATTTGTTGTTAGTTGGATGCCTGAACAAATTTGTTTCTTGCTGTATAATTTCGGTATACTGAGCAATTTTAGGGAAGGGCTGGATGAAATTTTAACATCGATAGCCTTCCTCAACGCATGTGTGTCGAATCCGCTCATTTATTCTGTGTGGCTGCCAGATTTCCGCCACGCCCTCATGTTTGGATGCAGCCGGTTCATGAAAAGTGAAATACCGCGCGACAACCATCATGTACAGCCTTCAACTGATCATCGAACTTCGTCAATCTAACCATGTTCTGCAGTTAAACCTGTTTTACAATTTGACTGCTGTACCTTTTTTTCTAAGTAGCAGTCCTGCTCCTGCCTGCATTGGTTTCCAAACTTTGTCAACTACATGTATGTTACAGGTTTATGTACAGTATACCACTTTTTACATGTACATATTGTACTTATTCTATGATATTCATTCAAAGGCAGGGAATCTCATTTGCACACCTCCTCGCAACACTTTCAAACACCACTCATGCTATTGATGAAGGACGTGTCTGTAAAATCTGAAGATCAGTTATTATCTAGAATTTGAAAAATGCGCTAAAACCAATGGTCGTTTCGTGTATGTCCTGTGCTAGGAATTTTTGTCTCTCTACGAGACAAAAATACAAATCAAAGTCCAGCGGTTACTCCACTAAAACTGAGTTTCTAGCTCCTATACTTTGCTAAAGTTTCGTCAATGGTATTTTCGTACCAGCGTATTTACACAATGATATTCTTCAGCGTGCAAAAGAGAACCTCAAAACCCCTCACAAGTTCGGCATAGAAATCTGAAACGACTACATTATAAGATCAAGATCATGTATAAGATCAAGAAAAGTTGTTTTGGACTTTCACCGTTAAATCACCATCATTATCAACCTTTATGGCGTTATTGTTTTGCATGGTGTTTTCATCAGCAAAAAAAAACTTGTTGAAATCACAGTAACAACAAATAAAAGGTACAATCTTATCTTCTTGCGACTTCGTGTATCTTATCCTGACCGTTTAATCAACAGTTCTGGATCTTTTAATTTCAATTCAATTCAATTCAATTCATATTTAATTTCACAATATACACGTTAAAAATAGTTCACAATATAAAGCGTAAAAATATAATACAATAATTTACTGAAAAGATAAGTGATGAACACAGGGGCGGTGGAACGTAGTTTCGTTTGGGGGGGGGCAAAGCCAAAAAAGGGCACTTATATGTCAAAAGGGGCATTGGGCGCATGTAGATATTTTCATCATCAGATTAGGTTTCTGCCGCTTGAAGTAACTTTTTTGTGTCGTAATGTAAGTGTAGAGCCCAACCTTTTTGAAGTGTTTTCTGATGATTACAACATGAAACCTACTCCGCGAGCGAGCGGTTTGAGAAACTTTGGAAATTTTATGTTGTAAAACTCACTTTGTGGTCTATTTTGGCGCTAATTTGTAGTGTTTTAAAAAGCTGAAAAACATCTGTCTAGATCAAACGTTTCTTTTTGAAGTTATTGTTTTTTTCGCGGTAATGCAACTTCAGCAAAACCTTTATTGAAGGGGATTTCTGATCATTAAATCATGAAATATATCTATTCCGCGAGCGAACGTAGCGAGCGAGCGGTTTGGAAAAATTTGGAAATTTGAAGTTGTAAAACTCGCTTTGTGGCGCTAATTACTATACTCAGAGAACATCTGAATAACTTCTGTCTAGATAAAACGGACCCATGAGAGTCAATGGGCAAAACACTTTTTTTGAGGGCAGAGATGATAAAACACATAGTTTCGTTATGAACAATAATAGGAATTGACACAATTTCCTTTCATTTGATCTTCATTTTATGATAGTTAGTGTTTTGACACAAACTATGTATAGTTTGTTTGGAGCAAGCAGCGGTCTTGAAAAAAAAATCGTAAAACTTTCATTTTAGTTCTTACCTAATGTTCACAATAAATTTGGATTTAGACAAACAATATAAAATAAGTATAAAGCAAAATTGTGTGTGTGGTTTTTTTTTTAATAAAATGTGACTCTGAGCATTGTACCAGGTCCGATTTTTTTTTAGTAATAACTGCTACCTAGTTCCCCATCTGCACGATAGTGAATTCAAATATACTTCATAAATAACACATGTCATGATGCACATTGTAGAATACGCAAAGTTCTGTTAAAGAAAATGGGGCATTATTCTCTTTAAGAAGTGATTTTCTTTGTTGAAGAGAAGAAAAGGCGACCGTCAGAAAGTTCCCTCACGAAAGACACTTTTTTATCGCTTGAATAGCACAAAACTGGGTCATGTTTTCACGGAAAAAGATGGAGAGGGCCCAAGTTTTGCCACCCTCGAGGGCACCAAGGTGAGGGGCCAAATGTCCCTTTTAGGCACATAATGTACTTCTTCGTTGATGTGTGTAGGGCCCTCAGGGGCACAAAAAAATACGTAGAATAAACAATATCAAAATAAAAGAAAATCACCTTTAGTGAATAAAAGGTTCCATTTCACTCAGTATGGGTACAAACCAAAACGAGGCACATTGAACTTAGCCAAATTGCATTATTTACCTTTAAGTGAAATGGGGGGGGGGGGGCAGTGGGGCAAACAATATGAGGGCCTGCTATTGGGCCATTAAGATGAGATGCAATGCCCCTTTTAGGCACAATGTTCATTAAACATAATTTACCCAAACTCTGTACTGTATACGTGTAAGCGCCCCGTCAAGGGCAAAACGGGGCAAAAACAGAAAGAAAGGGGGGAAAAATAAATAAATGAAACACGAAAAAAAAGGAAATGAATGAAACAAGATGACAATAACAAAATAGTTTAAAAAAAGAAACACATCCAGGGACAAAAATGCATAGATTGAAAAAAGTGTGATTTCAAAACAGGCACATTTCATTTTGAAAAAAAAAGGGCATTTTTTTCCTGTCGGAAATTGGGAACATATATTATTGCTTATACTTACACTAAATTTCATATTTAAACTGCGAAAATGGGGGGGGGGCAACAAAAGACGACTTGTACAAATAAGTCAGTCCAGTCAAGGTTAGTCAAAGTCAGTCAAGAACATGTAGATTACAAAATCAATATTTTAGCAGACGGATATGTAGAATTCAAAGATATACAGCGTGTCCCAGAAAAAATGTCCCTCTCGTAAACCACCGAATAATTACGAAAATCAAGTTTTATACCCGATTAAAGTGACATATTTAGAAAGCCCATTTAATGTTGTAGCTCCTGTGAAAATGTCAAAGGTCTCGCTTCATTGATTATGAATACACAGGCTCGTATGTAACACTAGTGCTTTCTGGCCCATTCCAAGTTTGCTAAAAAGAAACGCACACTACAAACATACCATGCATTATTGCATGCTTCACTTTTATAGCAATGACTATGTTCTTGTTGTTATTAAGTAACTAAAGTCAAGTTCATTAACTTTGTGAAATGAAAACTAATCAAAATTCAGTTCCTCTGGTCATGTTTGCTTTCACAGAGTGTGTTTCATTTTTATTTTGTCCTTCGATGTCCAGCTTGTAAACCTTCCTGCACAGCCTTCCACCTGATTTCTATTCAAGTTGATGTATTGATGTAGCACTGTAAACTTGAAATGGGCTGAAAAGCACTGTTGTTACATAATAGACTGTGTATTCAAAACCAATGAAGCAAGACCAATGAAATTTTCACAGAAGTTAGTAAATAAAATGGGCTTTCTAAATTTGAAAACTAAATTCAGTCTATTTCAGATTAAATTAAGCAGTCTATCAGAGGGACATTTTTTCTGGGACACGCTGTACAATGAAGAATGCTTGAAATTACGCTTAGGCCTAAATGAACGAAGAAATTTACATTTTAAGACGGATTGGTTTAATAAATTCCAGATAAGTGGACCTTAGTATCTTATAATCTGTACAGTTTTTGATTTACGTATTGACCAAAGATGAATAAAGTTACCGTGTTTTTTGTTTTTTTTATTGTGGGAATGCACTTGATTATTCGTGTAAACATTGATTTAAATGAAGATGGTAATGCATTATGGAAATAATTAAATCTAAATCCAGCAATTTGGATTTATGTTTAAAGTATTCATTTTCTTAAATAATAGAAGAGAATGCTCAGGAAAAGAGGAATTGTTAAATATTCGTAATTCTCTTTTCTGTAGTTAATGTAACTTAGAAAATGTAAAGATCCCGATGTTACCCTAAATTATATACATCAAATGTGGCAGAACTTAAGAATTATAAATGGTAAATAAAATATGACAGGGAATAAAAGTTTTTAATTTTTGAATAGTTCCTACAATATTGAATACATGAATTTTCCATTTAAAATTGTGGTAAATTTGGATCCCTATAAAGTTAATATCTGATGTTTGATTAATAGGATGATTATAATTTTTTAAAGAAAGACTACATTCGATATCCCTTAATATTTTATTTCTACAAGTAAAGTATAAAGTAAAGTACATGTATGAATTTAGTTTATCAATATTCCAGGTATAGTTTATTTGCCTTAAGCAGGCAGAATGAAACAAGTTCTAAATTTTGATTTAGTGTGTTTGTTAGGTTCATTTATTCCATGTTACGACAAAAAATAGAAGGCTCGTCAGCAAAGTGGGTACTTTTAAGGTATAGGTGAAGATAAATTGAAATCATTGATGTAGACTTAAAACAACAGGAGACCTACAATTGAACCCTGAGGCCCACCGCTGGTAAAATAATTTAGAAAGGGACGTATGAGTGGATTGATAAAAAGTATATTGTTGCCTATTTCTAAGATAAGCTTGAAACCATTGGGCGATACCTCTACATGTAGTGCCATAATGATGTAATTTGTGTTGTAATATATCGTGGTAAATTCTTTCAAAGGCTTTGCTTTAGTCTAAAAAAATCCTATCACACGTCTATTGAGGTCTATATAGTGATTGGTTTACATTAATCAATGCATGGTCTGTGGAATGATATTTTCGAAATCCATATTGGTAGTCTGATAATAAACTCCTCATAAAAGTTTGGAAATCTGACTTCCAATCTGACTTCTGATCGATTATTTCTCCCTTCTTGTAGTAGCAATCAAGACCTGTTTGATACCAGCAGAAAAATTATTAAATTTTCTTTAAAATAGTACCGTAATTGTTATGATTATGCTATCGGGGAAGGAGTACCATTTGAAAATATGGGATAAAGTGTAAATTGAAAAAAATGCAAAATGCCAGATGGAGTTATCTCTTTTGTTCTTAGCTGGTCAAACATGAATGTCAGTTTCAAAACGGGCCCTGCCACTTCATTTGTTTATGACTTTAAGACTAAACGTTTTGATTTCTGGTTTTAAATACCCTACATGTTTTTTTTTTTCGTTTGTTATAGTTTGCTTGCTTGCTTGCTTGTGCACTTGTTGTTTGAATCCATGACAAGGTTCGTGGTACAATGCATAATGACCAAAAGACATTGGAAATTCACTCATCAACGGGGAAATAAGAAATTTTGTGACTGACCAAACTTGGGTAATTTTGCAAAGCCGTTAATTTCAAAGCCATGAACATTTGTAGTGGCAGGGGCTCCTTTTGAAATGGACATTCATGGCTGACCAGCTGAGAACAAAAAACATAAATCCATACAAAAGAATGTGTTCTTTATTGACTCTGTATGACCACCGGTCATTTTGCAGCTTTTCAATTTACACTTTATCCCTCTTTTTCAAATACTGCCTTTTCCCCGATGAAATAATCATAACAAATAGGGTATCATATTAAAGAAAACTCAATAATCTTTCAGATGGTACCAAGCATGGGTTGATTACTACTACGATAAGGGAGAAATAATCCATCAAACTCATATTTCCAAACTTTTTTAGTTTAGATTATTGGCATTTAAAAAGTTGTACAATCGGTTTTAAATAGTCTTTCAAGAATTTTAGAGAAGCATGGGAGAATTGGTATTGGGTGGTTATTATTAAATTTATGTTTGTCGTATCTTTTTAAAGACAGGGACTGCTTTAGTTATTTTAATAGCAGAACGTCCTTTAGCAGTGCGAATTGAAAAGTTAAATACAAACGTCAGCGGTTCAGAAAGTACGGCTTGGGACATCATCAAACCCGGGACTCGCATTATTCTATTCGGTGACTCTATCAAGGAAAATAGTTTTATCGCAATTGTGGGTAAAAAGTCTGAATATTCGATTTAGCGTACTTGCAGTTTCCGTAAGAAACTGACACACATCAATCAAATTTCATCATTACTTTCATTTTTGCCCAATAGGCCTACCGCCCATCTTATCAAGAATAACACACGTCGTATAACTGTTTTGTTATAGCAGCTTATAACATTGTTTCAGATATTAAACATAAACCAAATGTCCGAACAGTGGAATAAATTTCACAGCTAGGTACTATGTCGTAGAAACATCTTTACCTAATTGGCAGGGGCGGATCCAGGATTTTTAGAAAAGACACCCCCTAAAAAAAGCATCCGGGTTCCAAATGTTAACGAGCATGTCCATCTTATATGCAAAAAAAAATAGCCGAAAATCCTTGTGAATTTGCCGAGAGACATATTTTTCATGGCAAATGATTGATAGCGTCGACTAACCACTTCAAACTTAACTTGTGTCAAGACCTTTAAAATTAATTGCTTTCCGTTTCGCTTCGAGATAAATCGATAATAAAGGTTTAATTTATCATTAACTTAATTCGATTTAACTTTATTTTGTTACTTGTTAAACTCAATGGTTTAAGACACTAATGATTGTTAGAAAGGCAAAAACTATAATTATTTTTTCAGCCACTTTCGCAGCAATGATAAATCGGTAATAGCTTTCAAGTCAGGGCATTGTCTTGAAATTAATTCATTTGCCGAAGATAATAATTGCTGTTAGAAACTCAAATCTATCAACTGATTTTCCTTACTTCCCCCATTTGAAGTGATTAAGTGTGATGAATCGATTAACCACATGATTTCGTCCATCTTACATGTATGCTTCATGTCACATGACTCTATATTACATTCATTATTTTTGTTGTTACACGTCCATAACAATTATTGTTAGAGTTTAAACATAATTCACATGTCTGAACATTTTCATTAAATTACATATAGGCAGAGTCCGTCGTGGAATCAAGTTTAGCTGACACATACGTGTACACAAAGTTCACACTAAACGCTTAATATACCTTCCGTGGAATTGACTCAGAAAAACAGGGGTATTAGTCGCAGCCATGAATTGTTGTCAAAAAACTGCCACGACGAATAACACCGAAAATACTACAAATGATTCTTTGCACAAACACTGGATTGTGACGGGCAATATATTTGAGTGGTATAGATATATTCAGTGTGTTTTGATTTTGATCGGAATCATTGGAAACTCGTTGGTAATCGTCATCCAAAGTCGGATTGGTTTAAGGAGGGCGGGCGGCGCCACCGCCACCAATCGCCTCATCATCGGACTGGCCGTAGCTGACCTTCTGACGGGAGTTTTCATCATCCCTTTTCCAGAATTTGAAAATATTCCCAAGAATTTGGCTGGTGAAGTCTTTTGCAGGCTGGTGGAACCATACTCGCTTGCTTGGCTTACTTTCACCGCATCAGTGTACACGTTGACGACAATATCACTGGAGCGATTACTCGCCGTATCTTACCCTTTCGTATATCGCGAATGGGTAAATAAATTCCGAATAAAATATGCATTCCTGGCCATTTGGTTGTCTTCCATCATAACCCAGGGCTTTGATGCCTGGTTCCGTACAGTCGATGCCAATACAGGAATTTGTAAATCGATATACATTATCCCAGCTGCAAGCAAAATAAAAGGAGTTTTCTACTTTTTGATCCAGTTTCTAGGGCCACTTTGCGTCATGATGTATGCCAGTGTTCGATGTATACGCGATTTACGAAAGGAAAAGACCACTCTTCGATACGATCCGGTCACCTCTCCGGAACATCTCCATCTCACAAAAATTCGCAGACGACTTACCCAGATGTTCACTGTTATCATCATAACATTTGTCGTTGGTTGGATGCCTGAACAAATTTGTTACTTGCTGTCTAAATTCGGTATACTGAGCAATTTTACTGTAGGGTTGGATGAAATTTTAACAGCAATAGCCTTCATCAACGCGTGTGTGTCAAACCCGTTCATTTATTCCGTGTGGCTGCCAGATTTTCGCCACGCCCTAATGTTTCGATGCAGGTTCGGGAAAAGTGAAATACCGCGCGATAACTATCGTGTACAGTCTTCAAATGATCATCGTACTTCATCAGTTTAACCAGTTGAACAATTTGACATTTTCTTCCTGACGTAACTGATTTATGTAATACATGTACCTGTTGAACAGGGTCGTCGATCCAT
>JZLH01S0597895.1:4668-23751 GCA_001188425.1 Eucidaris tribuloides
GTAATTTGTTTTGTAAAAAAAATGCGTCGGTGCACTTTACCCTAAAATTATAGTCATCGATCGTGAAAATAAGTGTGACTCGTTTCTTAAGTGTGATCGTAAATCATTGTGAAATGTGTACATTTAATTCAAGAAGGCGGTGCGCAGCACTCTTATGTCTTGATGGCAATATTAGTTAATCTGCGGTATTATTATATTAAATACCAGTAATTTCTTTAGTAATAAATGCATTGGTGCACTTAAACATTAAAATTATCGTTATTGATCGTGAAAATAAGTGTGACTGGTTGCTTATGACGTCACGCATGAATTTCTCACACCTAAATCTGCTAAAAGTAACAATGATACCCAATCTTCACATATGACGTAACATTGCATTATGTACAAGCTTAGTGAACAATCACGTAGAATTATCTTACAGTCTGCTGTTCTGAAATACTGTCATGCATAAATATATTAGACATTAAGATGAATAGTCTTTGAAAATGCTTAATGCAACATGCATGCAAGTAGAACTCCACTCTTAATGGGGAAGTTATTGTTCTGTTGCTGGCCTTGCCCAATTGCTGATCATATTCATCAAACGATTGCCGATGAGTCTGATAATTATATATATCACTCAATGCAACAACAAAAATAGAAGACCAAGTAGATGTCAGCAAAAAAAGTCGGGTCACTCCAGCTTTAGGCTTGGTACGACTATGACAACATGAATATCGTGCGAGCAATCATATTTTATTTATTTACATTATGAAGGCACTTTATGCGCTAAGTGAAAGAATCACATTACTTTTTTACATCTTTTACAAATTAAATATAAATAAGAGAGTTTCAGCTGTATCAATGGAAGTTACACAAAATAATTATTTATGACATTCTGAAGAGTCAGCTGGACAAAAATAATATACAATTCATTCAGCATTATCATAAATAGCATACATAACAATCAATATACATCTATGTACAAGATTGGATTCTTCTAAGAAAATAATTTACATAAAATTCACGAGATATGCCTCATTATAGAGACACACAAAGGCTGCATTAGGCCTATACAATTATCTTTTTTGTCTTATTTCCTTTAACGCGTGTTTTTGCCCCAAATGTCTCCAAACTATCAATATCGATATGAATTTAATTAATAAGAGTCAGTTGAGGAATGCAATTTATTGAGTCAGTTGACCTCCATCATGGTAGGCTGTGGCACCATGGGGCACGACATCCCGTAGGTGTCACCCCAATGTGCCAGGCCGGTGGATGCCGGTGCTATCATGGGAGTGGTCGACGACGCGGTGGTGGTGAACACATCACCTTGCATGTCGGGGCCGGAGAACCTGAGAAGACCGCTGTGCGTGCTGTGCGGCAGCGAGCGAGCCTCGCTATTAATCGTCCGCAACTCCTCGCACGCCCTCAGTGGTCGGATGACGAAAGAAATGAAGCACGCCCTCAGCGGGAAGTCCTCACTCAACTTCTGCGCGACGCTGAAGTAGATCTCGGGCACGACGGGCAAGGGGGTGCCGTCCACGTAGTACTGGCGAAGGCGCTGTCGGAACCTGTCCAGATCGAAGATTTTGGTCTCCTCGTCCCGGTCAAGTTTCTTCTCCGGTTGTCTGGGGTCCTCGGATGTATTCCAAAAGAGGACGCTGCGACAATGACGTTTGACGTAAATTGACCCGCCTCGGCACACGATGGACAACCTGCAATGAGATCAAAATATTGTATGGTATATGATTATAATTTGTAGTTGAACGCCTTTGAAAAGTAAAAAGAAGACAGTGACATCAAAAAAGGACAATGCCCCACACTAAAAATAATGATCAATCTGAACGACGGCTAGTACGTAATCGGGGGCGTTGTGACTATGAAGCAGTCATTGTAGCTGCACAAAACGATAATCCATTTTTGTCTCGTTCATTTGTTTATATATTTGATTTATTCTAATTTTCATCATCCTGTAATTCAAATCATCAAGACTACTACCAGCCTATATATTCCATTTGAAAATATCAATCGCGTTAGCGATCACATTGAACAAAGAGTGTCACAGTGCCGTCTTAAATAAGTTCTCTCCTTTTATTTAGTTTTCAAGTCATTATTGTACAGAAATATATATTTCTCCCTAACCCATTGCCTAATTGTTAAAACTACTCACCCTTTTTCGCAGCAATCCAGTATTTTGCTGATGTATTCCCGCTGCTTCCCCTTGACTTCGGATTCTGGGATTTCCTTGATGGAAGGCAGCTGGATCATCTGCATCCCGCGACGGATCCCCGCCTGGTACGGCTCGTTGAAATACAGCATGCAGCCAGATTCCTCGTGAATGTGATGGTACCCGGCATCTGACGATCGGTAGTAAATCTGGATGCTCATTTCGTGTTCTGCGGGGTCAGCGAAAAGAAGATGGATAAATGTATAAGAGCCTTTAAAAACATCACAAATACTAACTATTCCCTTTTCGAATTAACACAATGTGGTATTATTATTATTATTTTTTAAACTCCAATCATTCAAATTATCTTGCTCTAGATTCCCCCCAAACCGCTTAACAATCGATGACGTATAAGGCGGGAAAGATCTGTCAATTTATAAAATGATGATGTTTCTCTGTCAACATCCATTTTTAGGAAAATTTACCTAATTCCTGAAAGGATAATTTGACAACGCTGCCTCCACAAAGAAGACGACGACCAACTTCTGTTTCTTCTAAGAAAATTGTGTCGGCTTCTTTAAAATGAACATTTAGATGACGTCGCGGGTTTGTCTTAGTTTGATAATTTGTTTGTTTGTTTGTAAACTCACCACTAGGTAAACAGTGGGCCTCTTCCTTGATCGACGATCTCCGAGATAATCCACTCATGGCCGCACTCGCCGTGCACCCGACCAGCCCCTCCTCGCCCCCGCTCAGCACGTTGGACGCGATAGTGATGGCGTTCATCGCAGACGGCGGAGAGGCGTGCTGCTCGTAGTCGACAGCGGTACGTGCCGAATACGCGCGAAGAGGGACGCCCCCTGTCGGTGCACTGCTGTAAGTCGGCACCGTCATGGCAGAACACGTCGTAGCCGTGGTCATGTCGTGGTAGTTCATTTGAGACGGATCGTTGTTGTTCATGTATGGACTCATTCCTGTAACACCGAAAAAAAAGTAAAATGAGAAGAATAACTTTAACATGTTGCTTCATTTCTCCAGCTAAAAATCAGTTCTTCTGATCTCAATATTGACGGAATGTATTGTGGATTATTTAGTTACTGTAAAATGTTAATTAAACGACCTCGGTTTCCATTGATTCAGCAATTCCTACAATTGGCGTGAGCTGCACTAAATATTCCCGATTTTAACAAAAATTAACATGGAAGATGTAAATTGTTTTAAGGTTCACTTTTCAGATGTGATTCAACAACGTCGCACTGCATACAATCGGTACGAATTTGTCATTAAGGGTGTTGCCCGATTTAAATGCCAGACAGGTGTGATGGTAACACCAAATAATTTGTGCGATGGTAACACCAAATTATTACTCCCATACACAAAGAGTATCTTTAACACCAAGTGCTAAAGTGTAACTCCACATCTACAATAAAAATTGGGTAATACCGTGGGTGTTAAAATTAACACCCAAGGTTATCACAGTGTCTCAAAATATATAGCTTACCTCCTGATTCCACAGAATCGGGGCAGTCCATAGCCATGTCCGAGTAGTGACGAGCGTGGGCGTGGTTAATGTTGCCGTTGTTGGTTCTCATGTCATTCATGATGACGTCATTGACGTCACGTAGATCCTCCTCGATGGAGCTGCCCGAGGATGCCGAATTGTGGTGGCGGTGGCCCTGGTAGTGGTGGGCCTGATGGGCGAGCTGGTGACGTTGTGGCAGCATGGGTTGCTGGTGTTGGTAGAGACTGTGGCTGTAGCCTGTGACAACAGAGTGAACAGAAAGAAATTAATAATTAGCCTTGAATCGACAGCCACATCCCTTTGTTAATCTACCTAAAAACGGGCGTAAGTGTACCGATTACAACGCATAGGGCTTAAAAATTTATTTTGCTTGTCACCTCGTAATGCTTATCGAGCCTGCCCCCCCCCCCCCTCCTCGCAAAATCCTGGGACTGCCGCTGGATCAAATCTCACTTTAGTGGACATTCGGGGAGGGGGATGTCCCTCTGTTCCCCGCCTGTTGACGCTTATATGTTTCATGGGTGAACAACGGGGATCCTACTTGCCCTCTGCAACAAGTGGTTTCTTTTTTGACAGACATTATACAGAATTTCTCGAGTACTCACCTGCATTTGTCGGGGAATAACCGGCGTAATGTCCCATACTCATCTCGTCCTCACAACCCTGCGAATAGTGAAAACAATCAAAACCGAGATTTAGTATAAGAGTACAACGAAATTGTGGATGAATACAGAAACAAGCTCATCTCACAGTTGCTAACCAAAAGCTCGCCTTATGTGCTGCCAACAATTCAGAAGAATAGTTTTGCTCTCACAATGACCCCTGCAATTGCCCTTCCTTCTCTTAAGATCTCTTGGGACACATGCAGAGATGGAAGTTTGGAGAAGAGACCCTTTGTTGAAATGTGTTACTAGCCAAAAGTTAAGATTTCGTTACGCTACAACAGTTAGAGTGTCTCAATATGTTTTACACGCGATAAATTGTACGGGAAGAAAATGCCCATGAGATGCTGGACATTGCGGTAAAATAACTGCTTGGCGGAATTGACCAATTTTAGAGTCCATTAATTACACACGATGATGTGGACAATTTCTCAATTTCTTGGTTTTAAAGTTTGTCTGACAAAATAAATATACAATTACGATAATTTTTTCCCTGCGGACACGGACAGAACGTTTGTTTCAGTGTATGGATCTTTTGTCTGGATAGATGAAGAAAGATTTATTCAAAACCTTAACGGAAAAGATGAAACTTAGAAAGGATAACGAAATATTAAAGATATTTTGGAACAAAATTTATAATTGCTTTGCTTGGGCATCACGCACGACCCAAACACGTATTAACATTAATTGTTCGACGTCCACGGATTGTGTCCCCGGTGCCTGGTGATTTTTATTATATAGTGATATGTAAAAAGTAATGGAACGGCGTGCGGAATTACACTGTACCACATTCCTGGTAAATTCATACAATTAAACTCGGATAATAAATGACCAGGGACAATTTGACCGCAAATTTTCTCAGACTCTCAGTGCAATTTTTTAAAAAAAAGAACTTACGTGATTGGTGTGATACGGGAAGTCATAGTAGCCAGGAAAATGAGGTGAAAAACTGAAATGTGGAACATCAGCACAATCTGGACAGAAAGAAAGGAAAACAGAAAACAAGGTTGAAATATTTACCTTTCAATTGGAGAGAAGTGAAATGGTTGAAAGTAGTCCTCAATTTGAGACACAATGAGGCCAGAATCAAGTATACTGTTTAAGGTTCTGGTAGAAAAAAAATTATGTACAACCATTTCATCTTTGTTGTCCGATTATCATTTTTTTTCAATAATTCAGTGACGGTCAAATTTGTTTTGCGGCTTTCTTTGGTTTCAAAATCTATCAGAATCATACTTTACTTTTAAGCGCTTACCGATGATGTATTTCATATAAGGCGCTATATAAATCGAAACGATGATTATTATCATTATTATTATTTAATTCAATACTGATAAACGATGTTTCTCCTCAAGCATGTCAAGTAAATCAATTCAAGTCAAATCCTTCCAGCTTGGATATACTTTGCATCCAGTGTATATACTGATAGGGCCTATATATTTCAACTTATTAGTTCTTAATGTATTTTTTTTTTCTTTTTCCAATCATATCACTTCCGATGATCTTACTTGCGAAAATTTATAGCCTTCAACAATAAGGTGGAGGAAGAAACACTCCGGTATTCTGTCATTGAGGAAGTAACTTGTAGGGGCCTATACACAACTCTCGAATCCAGAATATTAGAAATATTTCCGTGTACAAACAAAATTATACACGCAAAAAAACGGCCGACTTGCCTAATACATTCACCTGTCTCTTAACAGGGCCTTTCATTACTATGCCCAGCAAAAATATTATTATGAAATGCAACAAAATAAACCATTTATAACAAAAATACATTGTAGTAGATATCAATAAACAATGGAATTATATTAACGTGGAAATATAGCCCCGACGAGAAATAACAATTTCGCGTCGGTGCTAAAATATATAACAAAACTGTAATTGCGTATGAAACGTAACACTCGAGGATTAGTAAACTTTCATTTGAGTTCAAACTTTGATACTGGTTTTCCTTTCTCAACGATGTAAAAATAAAATATGATTCGCAATACGATATACGGATAAGAAGCCCTATCAAATGATGATAACATTAATTTTTGGCAACACGGGGTTTGTTTTTCAGTGAAAAAGTTGAAAAATCATAATTCTCCAGAAAGCTGGAGGATTAAACGGTGCAGGAAATCGCCTGGTAATCAGCAGTCACACCGCTAGTTGTCGATTGAATTCGGTGTGCTCAAGACAAATTATTGTAATGTAATCAGGAAGAGCGGTGCAAGCCACGGGAAACTCACCCACTGCATTCGGATAAGAACTGGTCGAGTGATAAGGGCCCAGGTTCCCTCTAGACTGCACAGAAGGCCGCGGTATCTACAGGTAGAAAGACGAAAGAAACAAAACACAACCGATTAAAAGAAAAATAGTAGCAGTCTGTAATCAAATTACGATTAAAATATCCAATTATATCACCGACTCTACTGAAGTCATCAGGGGCCCGTGTACGTTTAATATGTCGAGGGAATTTACATCGAATTTTGGTTGAATATGATAATAGCAATGATAATGATTAAATCCATGTATTACGCATGCGTGCTTCCGTCTGTTGGGACGAGACGAGTTCATGCGCAGATGATTTTTTTTCCGGGGGGGGGGGGGTATATTTCGTTTGAAGATGATGGGTTGCGATCTGTGTCAGAAGAGTTAGGGGAGAACTTGGCCGATGAAACGGGTATATCCGGGTGGTGTTAACCCCTGGGGATGAAGAGGGGGTGGAGAGAGCAATAAATCACCCTCCCCAGAGCCCAAGCACAGACGTGGAACTGGAAAATTTGCAAACGATTGGTGAGTATAGGAAAGGAGACCCCCGGGAACATGTATTAGCTGCCTCCTGATTGAGTGAATTACGTTTTGCGGCTACCGTAGTCCCCGTGCGTGGCGTATCCAATAAAAATATAAGTACGAAATTCATCCGACTAATAAATTATGGTTATAATTACTACCAGATCTTTGGGAGCAGGTTCAAAGTGTCGTCCAACGGATCGCTAATAAGACATTTTCCACAAATCTATTCAAATTCTTCACATTTTTGTTTGCCAATAATTGCTCTGCTGACAGCAAACCACAATGCTTACTCAAGGGTCGTGGTTTTTGCTACCTCGCTCTTATATAGACTTTCTTATCGTGTTGGACATGCAAAGGTGTAATTCACATTCGCGGGGAAAATGTATGATTACACCCCCCCCCCCACCCCCAATGATAAACTTTGCGCAACAGCGTCATGGCAAAATCAGCAGATCAGAAGATTTCAAACTTGTCTAATTCCGGACTTTTTGTTGTTTCAGATGATAATTAATTATATGGCCGTTGTTTCAACTTGAACGAACTAAATACCAAATAATGGGGTACCGAAATTGTCCAACTGTAAATTTGAAAGATAAATGTAATAAGACAAATTTACACGATTTCAATTGTAAAATGAACATTAAATCAACCTTGTTGAATCATATACATACCAGCTATTTACCTTCAAATAAGGACTTTGGCCAAATTATGGAAGTGTGACCTCAATTTACAACTTTCTGTAAGTCGATTCAATTTGTTTTTCATGCTCGGGTAAATAGTTTTCTCGAAATTCAGCAAAGTGGATTTAGGGCCTTTAGGAATCAGAGCCCAGCAAGCATGCAGTGAGGGATGGATCGTGGTTGAAATATTTCAATCTTACCTGTCTGGCTGTCGAGCTGTGGGTATGGTAATCATGTCCTACTGATGATTTGTTGCTGTTACCATTAGATCCACTATCTGTAAGATATTAGAAAATATAGAAATAGAAGGAACTATGAGTATAACAGTATTATATTTATCTTCGTAGTGGCGAAATATTAAACTGTTCCAAATAGTATTAGATTTTAGCATTCTTTAGCTAGATTGAAAGACATGTATACAGTAACTGGGATGGATATATAGCTCCATGCAGAGATCAACATGATTGTTGAAAAAAAATATAACTATGAAAGAGTATAGATGGATTATATAGCCTACCTCTTTCACAACAATATACACTACTACCAAAATGATAGATGGATTGATAGTAGATAGATAGATAGATAGATATAGATGATAGATAGATAGATAGATAGATAGATAGATAGATAGATAGATGCATAGATAGGTAGATAGATAGATAGATAGATAGATAGATAGATAGATAGATAGATAGATAGATAGAAAGATAGATAGATGGATACAGGTAGAGTGATCAACGTCATCATCATGCATCCTCAACTGATTAACATCACTTTTTCTTCTCAATCAGGATATTACAGAAGAAAAAGAAAGAAGGACAAAGACCTATGTGAAAAAGCAGAGATGGAAAGATGACTCTCTTCGCGTGCTAGCACTCTCCAAGTTCAAAGTACACGTGAGGGTGCATACTAACAATATGAAGTCGTGAGATAACAAAATAGCCTCGAGAAACAAGCGACGGGGGTCTCTTGACGTCTGCACCTGCGACTATGGGGAGGGGGCAGACCGGTGGCCGATCAAACTTTTTGTCGAGGTACTTTGCCGCAGTTGCATGACCCACGGTTTCGCGAACTTCGTCGTACAAGCGACCACCGACGGTTCCCACCAAATTTGACCTCAACGTGACCTTAAAGTCGACCCTTTCCTCAGACCTCAAGAACACCGCTTGTAATTCGACCCGGGCTGCATTCCTAAACGATAGAGTCACACTGCCAAAAGCGTTCCCCTTTTATATCTATACGGTATAATAAATGCGCATTTTTTTTCCTCTCGTGGTGGATTTTGTTGTTTTTAACCGTAAAGGAATGGGGAGAAAGTAAGTTGGAGGCGCTCGCAAATTGGGAGAAAGTTTTCTTCTTTCTTTTGCTGGTCGTGAAAAAGTGCGCCTGGTTTGTGTCAAAGTACACCCCCGACTGTCACGGCGCGGTGCGATGTTGACTTGTCGGTCGTGCCTGAGTGGTAGCCTGCCCCAAGTAACGGGCAAACCGGGGCTGCTCAGCGCGATGATTCACCGGATTGGAATACACGATAGGGTTTCCCCAAATTTATGGCTTGCGAACCGTGAGACGATGGCGACTTTTTTTTTGTCAAGGCAACAAGGAAAAAGTGGAAGAAGTATGGATCTTGGGATGAGGCGCAGTATACATCACGAAGCTTTCTCCTGCCATTTTACGATTGTTGGATTATTGTTGTAAAATAAACAAATCGTTTGGGACATAACAATTCCTCCTTTGTACACTAGACAACTTTCCCACATTAAATGCTCGTGAATACTTTCTTAACAGACAAGTATCATGCCCATTTTTTCCTTAAAAAGTACATTCCGGATTAATGTTTATTTAGAGTGCTGTACAGGAAAAGTGATAATACGGAAATTTTGACTTTTCAAAATATTGTGATAACGGGTTTTATGACACGGAAAAGTCACGTACTTGTTTGATAATCATGGTTACCACGAATGAAGTGCTTGTAAAATATTGTTACGTCAAATACATGTATAATAAGCATAAATAGAGAGAAAAAAAATCGAAATTCATTGCAGATTAATCACAAATCATGTAAATTTGTAACTGCGCCGTAGAAGCAAAGAAAAATGGTGGAAACAACCCAAATTTAACCAACCCTAGTAATTAGTTCATTTACACGGCATTTGGTTTCATTGTAATATGTCAAAAGGAGTTAAATCCAAAGTGACACTTTAATAAATGTTGCACTCTTAGTAATTATAAGGAGCTGGAAATTAAACGTAGTGGGCATTGTGAACATTGATGGTATTCCCTAACGCAGTCACACAGTGACTTTGAACCCGGCAGAGTATCGAAGTATAATATGAAAGAATTGCAATATTGTGTTTCGCTATGGCTGCAGGCGACAAAACTATTTCATTCACTTCTCACGTACAATAACGGCGCGGAAAGTACAAGTCACACACAACATGCATCCGATGTAAAAATAACCTAACTTAAAAAAGAATGTTGATATCTTTAATTCAACATTATCGAATAAAGTCCGCCTTAGTAATATCGTAAACATTGCAAGAATACGTTTATTTGGGCTTGCATAAGTTTTGACGGGTCGATCTTTTCGATGCCAATCTAGCCCCAATCTATAGCATTAGGCCTACAGTAATCGCAAATTTATGAAATTAAATCGTTACATTTTGAGAGGAGTGTGGCTGTGACTGTGACTTATTTTTCTTGCCTGGCTAGAATGAATGTTCTTAAATGATTAGTTATTACAGCGAATAAGGAAAATAGAAGGAATATCGGAAGTAAATGGTCAACTGTCGTGGTAAAGGGGAATCTTTCTCTTTTTGAATTGATAAAAAGGAAATCACTTTTCTCCTCATAAAACCTTATAGTTACAGTGTATGTATATAATCACTGTAACCATTTCTCTTTTTCAGCAAAAGTACATCAAACCGTAGGCCCTAAGTATAAATGTGTCTGTATTTCAAAACTAGTTCATATCGGTGAGACGGTGATATTCGTTTAAAAAAATTGTAGTTCAACAAATTCGTTTAGACAGTCGATGTTTTACCCCGACAAGTTTCACGTTTTGTTTCAATAACATACCCAAACTAGCTATCACTGATTCAACATTTAGCTGCTATACCATTAAGGGAACAATTTGGGACATGAATTTGTCATACTCAATGTATATATAGGTTACGAGATTCCATAAAATTATGGAATTTTCGTCATTAGTTATGGTTGAAAAGTGGATTTTCGAGGGTGTGAACCGAAAATAACATAACTGAGTTTCCAACAAGTATATGACATAATTAATATCACTTTCGAATCACCTTTTAATACCAGACAGTGATATCATCATATCAGTACAGTTCCGCCCAAGTTTGGGACATAAATTAATATTCCATGAAGTACCCTGATATGCTGACACCATTTGTCATGACCGATTCGTTGGATTGTCAAAAAAGGATAATAAATGCTTTGACAGTTATTACTGCGAGTTTGAAATTAATGGAAACTCATGCAGCTTCAGTTTGATAATTGATGTGATTGTTTAACTCATAATGGTGTTTCCTGAATAACAAGTTATTAATAAGTTCACCAAAGCATTGAGCTCAAATTATTTGCAATGTGAAAATCATTTTATGTAATATTTTTGATATATCGATAGAGTGGAGAAGTACATTCTGTTTATACAAAATTCTAACCGTTGAAATAAAAGCAAATAATGTACCTGGAAATACTTTAATATATTTAACCCTTTCACTACCTTATGCATGTTATTAAAAGAAATAAATTAGATAGCCTTGTCATGGCTAAGCTATTACCTAGGATGAAATGAATCTTGTTACAGCACGCCATTCAAGCTCAAACCCATCAACTAACATACCCCGTGTTTTGGACAGCTGTATTGGAGGGTATTAATCGACCAGAATTATATTTGAACTTATCATTGACGAGTTAAGAGATGTTGGGTTTGGGTTATGGAGTTAATTATTGACCTTGCCCTCTGGAAATAAACTCATTTCTCGTAATACCCAAGTACAGATTTTACAATGTAAATCTTAAAATGTCCATATAAAGAAACGAGGTTGTTTTTAATGGCAGCTTAATTATAATCTTTGTAAATTTAAAATCGATATCACGATTGTTCTGACAGTCAAAACACAAAAGGAATTCTTTAATTTATGAAATATGTTACACTCATGAACTTTATTTTGTTTTTAATTTGCTACACTACACTGTAAGTTTAAAGTGAAGAATTTCAAAAAGGAGGGACAATTCAAACTTGCTACTGAAAATACTACTTGCTTCTGATGATACAGAAACAAACAAAGAGAAATACACAAAACACACAGAAAACTCAAACACACATATGCAACAAAAATAAACATAAAATAATATGCAAAGCGTGGGCGTTGCTTGCATGCCCGCATCAAAGACTTTAACCGCCTTTTGTTTCTGCCCATCCGAAAAGATAATTAGATTTGTTTAGAATAGTTTTAGATAATGGAAATTGTAATAGTTATTATCGCAATTTCGAAGTTATTTTAACGAAATTTGCTCCATTTCATAATATCATTGCCATTTTTAAATACTTTTGGGTGGGTTAAGTCTTTTTGATTGTTTCAAAATTGATTTCATTTCGTCAGTAAATTGCCGGCAGCAGGTGCTGTGAAAAACGCGACCCAGGAGGAATAGAGAACTGTCTCCGATCGGCTCTGCTTCATTTAGTGGTTCATCGCAAGGGAAATCAGCCCGTACCTTAGGTTAAAGCAATTTAAAAGAATGGGACTTTATTATTCCTGCCAATCTTAAGAAAGTGCCAAGGAGAATCGAAAAGTCACGTTAGATTATACAATTGAGGAAGATAGACATATCCACCTATCTTGATCGAAAAAAGAAACATCAGTCAGGTCAACTAAGAACCAGGCAACAATTGTCGTTAAATTGCTCGATTTTGATTTTCGTTTCTCCAAAGGTTTACTCTGTATTAAATCGATATAATAAGAAATGTTAATTGGGCATTTCTTTTATAGTAATTTAACGTAAATCAAACTATTATGACTGGTAAGTCTTAGACAGAATAATCATAGCGGACCATCAATGGGTGAAAGTAGATTTTGTATGGGATGTCTGCTCGTAATTTGAATTTAAATTTGTTGAAAACTAAAATATAATTGTTGACCGATTACAAAGGAATATTTGACTTCATATAGGATGTTGGCGTAAAACTGAATAATAAACGGCAGAATCGCAATTGACTTATTGATTTGTATAGGCCTAATGATAATCTAAGCATAGGTGATCACATGGAACAGAAATATCAATAAGGTTTGCAGATAATAAAGTGATAAGTTAATGAATTAAAAATAAATGAATTGATTAATTAATACAAAAGACAAATTAATGATTAAAAAATAAATAAATACAATACATACAATGATAAGTATACCAATCAGTCAATCATCAAGAGATAGATTACAAATAGATACATCAATCAATCAATCAATCAATCAATCAATCAATCAATCAATCAATCAATCAATCACTCAATCAATCAATCAATCATATTAAATCAAAGAAACAAATAATCAATCAATCAGTTAATCATATTAAACAAACAATTAAACAAACAAACAAACAAACAAACAACCAATCAATAAGTTAATCATATCAAACAAACAATCAAACAAGAAATAAATAAATAAATAAATTAATTAATCAATTAATAAACCAACAAAAGTAACAAAGTTTTAAGAAGTAGATATTAGATAATATAGCTCTTTGACTTACTCTTTTTGGGTAATAGTTTGTAAACTCTGTATGGCTCTGGTATGTCTAACTGGGTCTTCTCTTGAACCTCCTCGATGTCGGGTAGTTTGTTGAGAGCGGTGCGGAGTCGGGTCTTCCATACGGCTGGCTCCGGCTCGTGAATCCCTTCCTTGTACTTGCCAGTATTTGCAGACCAAAGCTATCGGGACAAAAACACAAATAAAATGATCTTAATTTTTTTTTAAACGGACATAAAATAATCATAAAATGTTAGCGGGTACTTTCAGATATTAATTTAAAAAGTATATTGGTCGCTAGATTGACAAAGAAATACATACATTGATATTTGATAATGTCATATTGATAGACAGCTTTTCACGAAGCGATGGCTAGCTAGATAAAGTGAGTGGGTGAGATGGGTAGGTAGGAAGGTACAGAGATATTGATAGATACATGAAGATAGATAGATACTAGATAGATAGATAGATAGATAGATAGATAGATAGATAGATAGATAGATAGATAGATAGATAGATAGAGATAGATAGATAGATATATAGATATAGATAGACAGATAGATAGATAGATACAATGTAGATAGATAGATAGATAGATAGATAGATAGATAGATAGATAGATAGATAGATAGATAGATAACATACCATGAATATTTTGGAATCTTCCTGAGGGTCGTAGTCTTGTTTGCCAGCATGTTTCCAGGGGATCTTGAAGAGCGTCTTCTCCTTGTCCAGCCATTGCAGCCCCTTCACCGTTCCGCTGTCAATCAAACTGATGAGGAAGGGGCGGAGGCGTTGCCGCCCATTGTGCATCGTGTTCGGCGCAGTGTTCTCTTGCATGCTCCTGGAAAGAGACATAAAAACAAAAGTTGACATTTTACTCAACTTAGATCGATGTTGTTCTTATTATTGTCTTTAATGTGCCGTGATTTTGATGGCTTGGCAACTTGCGGGAGTTGTGGAACTTGTAGAACGTGTTCCTTCATTCATAGCACAATCTTAAAGGTACATCGTCATAGGCCATTTCAACCGCAGGAAAATAAAATAAAATCCCGAAATGACTAATATTCATGAATATGCCTTGTACATGTATATGACACTCTGTACACAACATAAAGATCAAATTTTTAATTCGTTTAATTTCTCGAATGTGGAAGTGATTCAGAGCGTGTGAATTTCACGAGGGTAATATATCTTATAAGTCTATCTAAAAAGCAATACGATTTTTCATCATACATCAACACTCTCACAAAATGAATACATAATATCAGCTTTTATTGACTGCAATGCAATCAATTTCCCATCAAACATACTAATGGCTGCAAGAGCAAGACTATGCAATAGCTAGCCTTTCACTTCCCCCATTGCACACGGAATTTTGGCATTTTTATCTGTGGCTTCTGATGAGCTCTTCAACAACGACCGTTTGATGAGGGATAATATTATTCGTTTCACGTCGCATTTTGCTTTCTAAATGAATGAAAAAACAACAGAAAACTCCATTTCATTCCTGGGATGTCCTTGCTCATGTTATAACTGCACTGTCATAAACGATTTTCAATCTGTTCTCCAACAATTAGCTACATTCCGTTTAAAAATACCAGCCAGTCAGAATATAAACAGACGCCGCGAAGGAATGACCTCAGTCGAACTATTTTTTTTTCACTCCACAAAGGTGAACCTGTGGTTTTTTGGTAGAATGCGACGGAAGGATGAACATTACACAACAGGTGGAATACCCCCCCCCCCGTAATGTAACATTCAATATGGAGGGAATAAGCAGGATTGGGTTACTCCGACACACTGCAAAAACTGCACTGTTAAAGTTAACACCAAGGGTGTTGCAGAATATGATTTTTCAACACCCTTGGTGTTTGAAATAATTCGTTTGGTGTTAAAATAACACCCATGGTGTTTGAAATAATTGGTTTGGTGTTTAAATAACACCCGTGGTGCTAAAAATTTAACACTGTACGTCTGGTATCTACATTGTGCAACAAAATGGGTGTTAAATTTTGCAGTGCATGGGAGGTGGAAGGAAAATGTACCTCCTTGCTTCCTTATACAATCTTTTGATTTCAAGAGCCACTGTCAATATGAAATAAATGTTCCTTTTGGCTAAAATAATGAAGTAAGGTTACAGTGCCCAAACTGGGGTCTTAAAACGAAAACCCATGGTGCCTACACAATTTTGAAAGTGTTAAAATTCAACGCCATATACTGGGCCAACACCATCCGATAATTTAACCCCCCGTTTTTGCAGCGTACCTTTTCCCCATACACCAGTCACCACGCAAAGAAAATAATCATGATTATTAGATGAAATTCTACAATCATTATTTTCCATTTTGAAATAGGCCTATTTATTTTTATGATCTAGTCCGCATCGATTGTGTTCTGAAAAAAGCCAGTGGTTAAATCGCTCCTCGACATTGGACCTGATTTAACGGAATTTATCCCGCAGATCCTCCCAACGTTACCGCAGACCCATGCAGTGAAAATAATTTATGGTTGCAACAGGCTGGAATAAATGCTTAACGACAATTTAAACAAAAAGCCTATTATTATTAAGGTGAAAAGTTCTGATGATCAATCGGTTCATACTTGAGGTTTGATAAATTTCTCAGGCGAACTTTCTTTAGAATTTAGAACCATGGAACTATGTTTGGACGCGTGTTTCCCTTAGACCTACTAACGTACAACTTCTACCGTTATTAGATGTTCCATCTGCGTTTTTTCCACCCTGCAGGTCGGAAGAAAAGTTTTAGAAATCAGCGGACACATAATTCTATTATGATTACTTCGGGTTTTTTTTTTCGTTCAGGGCATCTTAGAGTGAGTGCAGCAGGGTTGTGCAGTTCAGAGGTATTCTTTAAAATCTGATAAATGTCCAATAGACTTAAATCATTAATCTAGCATTTAGCAGTCTATCGCATTGGTCAAAACTTTCATCCAACCCGCATCAACCTCACGCGTCGGTCTCCGCGAACTGTAGATATGACAATATGTAAGCTGTACCGTTATGTGGGATTGGGGCAACGATTAACACGATAAGGAACAACGCAGATTATGGAAAAGTTGAGCAACGTTTCGGTACCATTTTATTCATTTTCTAACTTTGATCATTGCGTCATTGCATCATTGCACTATGATCGAACAACTTCGAGCTGCTGATGCATGCAGGTAAAAAACATGATAACAATCAACCAAAGTTCTTTGAAAGACGACGCTTTTCTCCAATCTAGGATAGTACTATTAAGTATTGCTTGTGAATTATTGCCCACAACCGGAATTCCGTGGCTGCCAGTATGTCTGTGAGAGCTGGAAGCCGTAGACTTCGTGACCGACTCAGTGGGATCAGTGATCGGGCGAGGGTCGGCGCAGTGCAGGGCCGAATCTCCGACAGCTAGTCTGACATGTAGCTCGTGTGTGAAACAAATGTGGATAGAAATACAAAGCAGGCCCGCTTTTCACGAAGGACATCAATAGTATTTTTGCTATACTGTCCGATTTCCTTCCGCATTTATTTGTTTAATGATATGAACATACAAAATTGAAGGTCTTTAGTTCTGGCCTGGACACACATGCCCCATTATATCGTATCACAGGGATAAATTAAACTTTGAAGTTTGGCGGAAACGAAATAGATTAAACAATGGACACACCTGTAAATATATGCAAAATCATCATCAAAGTTTTGATAAATGGTAATCATACAACTATTACAGCATTTGAATTTATTAGAAGTTTTAGGCCTACATTATTTTTCACTACCGTATATGTGGACATCAAATAAATAAACGTATCACCGTTATCTTTCTTCAATCCTATTGTCGGCAAGTCCATGCCAAACATACAGTAGTAAAACAATAAAGATTACAAACCAGCAAATGTGTTGTAATATTTGCTCAAGGTCTCATTAAACGATTCGTAACTCGATTAATTGGCGCTCGCTGTTATGTATAAAACCCCCGAAATACTCATTCTTCTTGCAGTTGTTTACAGCGGTTTAATCCAAAAACAGGCAGAAGTTTGGTTAACCCTTTTATTCATCTGCAGCTGCACGATAACGTATGGTTTTAAGGACGATCATGTTGTCAGTGGCAACGACTGAACACTTTATTGGAGTTTTTGCTCTCAAAGTGTCCTGTGACTGTTTAGATGGGCGTCAAAACACTGATTATGATTGTGTTATTGATCAGTTATCCACGAAATTACGATAGTAATTTATACAAGTACCATATTTTAATTATGCAGGACTATGACAGAAAATGCAATACTTTCCAGACGCAGCAGACGCAGTTTGACATAAATCTTTGTAAAGCAAATGACTCCAACACTTCGTTAACCGTAACAGATTACGTTTACTTTCGCCAGATTTTGACGCTTTCCCACCAAAATGACTAACTTCATCGAAAAAGTAGAAAGGGTGAAGGAGAAGGGGCTTAATTTCTAGTTTAGACAGAGTGGTCGATAGTTATATGGGGGGGGGGGACCGTTATCTGAATGGTACACTACAGATATACTACTGATGAATTGTCAGATTCTTAATTCAAATACCAAAGGAATACGGTGCATATTTTCCAAAATTTCAATAAATTTCCTTACTCATTCCTCTCCTTGTATGTAATGACCACTGGATTTTCAGAACCTACAAAGTACAGACCATTGACCCCAAAAATTGATAACCTCTTTTCACCCCCTGATCGTCCACATTGCGTCACTCCATAGCGGGTACACCGTTATCCAAGGATATTTTCAAAGACTTGGCACCTGCGTTCGACTTTTCACGCAGCGCTCCTGTGAATACTCGAAAATTCAAATACATCGAGTTGTGAGAAAACCGGTTGCTAACAACGGAAGAAAGCGGATACAGATACCTTATCGACCTACAAACGTGTCAGCCTAACTCTGATAAGATTTCTAGAGTTTTTTTTTTAATCCCGGTTTGTTTGGGATGTGTGTGTGTTTGTTTGAAAACCACAAACACGTGTGTCTGCGGACCTATTGTAACGTGTCGCGTGCGTGGGGTACGTCAGACTCAATGCGCTCGTGCGAGCGAAAGGCTCGGAGGCACATTATTAGAAGAGACTGGTTATGTTTTGTATCTCGGTTTTGTATTGGTGTCAGTGCTCTAATATTATAATACAACTCGAATACTTTCCGTATTAGTATTACATTTACCCCGGGAAATGGTTGTTGCATGTGTGGTATTTATGAATAAACACGTACCGAATCACTTTGCTAGAAGTAGAAGACGAGGGAAAAGAAATGTCACCAACACAGCAACTTTGCACATTATTTCCCGTTTTTACTGAGTAAATCTTTTAATTAAGTCAATACTTAGAATATTGATTGAATTTCAATACCACCAAGCAGACAAATTATGGGGAGTTTACAAGGTTTACAACGGCTCAGCCCGGGGTTGGACCTGATTCATTGGTCGTGAAAAGACCTATAATATTCGACATGTTGCCGATTAGGGAAAAGTACTGAAATATAATCTGGTTACAATTTGAAAGAA
>JZLH01S0597895.1:26530-38701 GCA_001188425.1 Eucidaris tribuloides
AGTCCAACCCACGTTCATAAAACACGGAGTGTAGGACGAGCACAGGCAAGCGAAAACACAATATCTCTTCTTGTCAACTTACACAGCCCACCCCTTCTTCCACTTTCGAAATCACCTCCTTCGCTGAGTAACTACGTCTGTTTCTCCCATTGTGGAGTACACTGAGTGGGAAGTGGCCTAGAGCCCGTGGCTTACAAAACACGAAGAACTTCGGCTATTGTCGCCGCAGTACCAAACATCATTTAATGCATATAACAACTTTCCCACATAAGTTACACACTCGTCACCATAACTTGTGTTTCCTACACTCCCGCAACCCACTCACCACGGAAAGCTGGTGTCGATCGTGGTTAACTTTATTTGCTTTAGGAACGTGAAGCTACTGTTACAGACAAGACAACCATCACAGACTGGACAGAGATAATGTCCGGACGGATTACAGACGAAGAATGCATCGCTGCCTTCACTCTGCTAAAGTAAGTTTTTTTAAGACTGAAGAGCAGGTTTAATCCTCAGTTGCATTTTCTACATTTGTACACGTTCTCCTCGTTATATACATCATCTCTGAAGTCCGGTCCTCACGGGTCATAATCGACCCCCTTTTTCAGATGCATACATGTAATGCATGCTGCTCACTCACTCACTCTCTCTCCTCATCTATATTCCTCTTGAGATACAAATCTGTGCACTGCTCTGCAGGGGACCTCTCTTCCCTTCTACCCAACCCCGTTCTATGTCATCTTCTGATTTAACTATTCATTCTGCAAGTATTTTAATAGACATTCATAATTCTTTATTGAAAACACGAATTCCTATCCGTAACAAGTTGTCACACAATGGAATGTACGTCCAGGCTTAATAGAGAAGTTTGCAAAGAAACAATTGCTAACTTTACAATGAGCATTTGGTACCTTGTACTTATGAATGGTTTTTGTGAATAGAAATTCAGTAATTCCTTGTTGACGGTTATTGTTTACTGAGTTGCATTATGGTAAGAGCGTTGTGTCATTGTAACGTCTATAGTGTATTCTCATAATAGAGATTCTGTATTTGCCACGTTTAGTTCTTGTTTGGTAATCAGTGAATTTGCAAAGGACTTGCCGTGTCTGAGAATTTTATATTTACTCCACTTAATCTGTATGAAATAGCATGCCACTTCTTTAGCTTGTACAAGCGCACATGTGACTTTCATGTAGCACAATATATTTATTCCACTGCGTATGCCTGCAGGTACTTTTACCTTTCAAACATTTCTTCGCAAGTTCACTAATTATAAAGTATGATTTGGCAGTTCGGGTTCCGTATCAAATAAGTTTGTACTAGAGTATATAAGTGCTCGTCATCACCGCCCACAGTCAATAATAACTCGTATATAATGAACAAACTATTTCTTTTATTCGCTTAACAAAAAACCATTCAATTAGAAACTACAGAATGAGCACAATAAGTTGTTTGTTAGAAATTTCAAAAAGCTACCAGAAGAATGACATCGACGCTGTACCTTCAAGATTATCATTGAATAAAATCACGTCCTGCATATTGTTTTATATATGAAATCTGTATGTTTCTCAATTTAAACAAAACATCAATTCCTCTGCAGAACTGTACCGTATAGTATGAAATGTTACTTGTGACAAAGCCAAGGTCAAGCAAATTTTAATGTGCATCATCATGTTTGGCAATCATGACGGCATCACTGGTTTCAGATTAAAGGTTACTTTCCGCTACTTAATTTAACCCTCAAAAATTGGGACCACTGGCCGATGATTTAGATACGGAATCCAAGAAGAGAATCTTCAATCTGATTGTACTTTATATATTATTATCATCTGGCATCGTGGATATTGTGTCTATAACGAAGTAAATCTTCCATCACCACCCAGAAATGTCATTCATTCCAAAAGGTTGCCAACTATTAAAAAAACACAACATGACTTCTTCACTTGATCTCCTTTTTAATATGTTTCCTTCGCAGAATGTCAGCTCAATTCTGTGAAAAATAGATTGTATTAGTCTTTTAATGTTTATCAAGTCTCGGCTTAGGTAAATTTCCCAATCAAACCCTAAAACCCCAACGAGCAAAGAAAAAGGTTGACTTACTGATAGAACAATAGAGGGTCAGATATCATTATCACGACCATGTTATACTCCCCAATTTCTGCTATACCTGGACAAGATTCCAATTAACCTATCCATATTGTATCTCAATTACACGAGCATTATAACCATGGATGATATTTAATTCGTAATTAACTATTCGTACATAGAACAATTCAAGATATCGCAGTTTGCATTCTGGGGAGTACAGTATTATTTTCGGTAACATTCTTTGTGATGAGTAGTGAATTAGAATCAGAGCAAATTAAATATTTATACCAAAAGAAGTTTCATTTTGAGCGTCAATAAGACTATTTCATCATTGCGTTTCTCTCCTGAAGAATATTCCGTCGAAATGACGCATTAATGCGGCTTTGTGAGCATTGTGCGGTTAAAAGCTGTCTAGAACAGAGCAGATCGGCGAATGTTTGCAAGGCAGGATTTTTTCGCTTGAAGACTGCTCACTAATTGGAAGGTGTTCTTTGTTGCGATTCAGTTCAAGACGGAGAACATTATTTAGGAAGTCCACTCTATGCCTTCACAACTCAGTGTGATGACAAGTTGGAGCGTGAAATTGCAAACTCGTCCGAGCCGGGAACGGCATCGCGGAGATGTTTCGATCGCATCATAGTCCCGGTGCGTTCTGGGGCCCTTCCGCTTGTACATGATGTCTGCTGATGAGATATATGCATGAAAACCATAACCCTTGCAGCCCTATTCATAATTAGTTATTTTCACATTGGTGGACGCTATTGATATTTAATAACTTGGTGCCCGGTGTTGTTAATTCAACGGATGCCTGTGTACACTTATGTCCGTTTTCTTGTCCAATATTTTTATTGTAAACAGAATATTGGAAGTGTCATGGCAGCATACGGCTGCATTTTACAACAAAAGCATTGTATCTGTGTTGTGAACAGCAGTCTATGGAGAAAAGCTGGAATGGTCTCTCAAAGATTCACACTTTTTTTTAAAGCACTTAATGATCGTTTAAAACTGCAATTTTTTTCAGGGCTTCATTTTTAAACCATATTAAAGACACTGGTAGCATGGGGAATCATGGAGCTCAGATTTTTTGAACCGGAAACACTGTTATACAATGCCTTTAAAAAATACCTATTCCGAGATGAAGTAAATTTCTATTGCGGTAAATAATTGTGCAGCGAAATATACAAACTGCTGTTACGGTAAGCCAACGTGTGACGCAATATTACTGGTAAATAACGTAGAAAATTGAACAAAATAATCATGACTGAAGCGCCTAGGGCTTAAAGTGACAGGCTAACATTGTGGAGCTTCAAATTTAAAAATTGTCAAATTTTGATATCTAAACTACAGAGTAGTGTTCATATGGATAAATAAACACCCTAGAATACAAAAGTTTAAAAAGTTACAATGCCAATGACAAGTTATGCATGAATAAACAATTAAAACTCGGGGCGAGTTTAAATAGCATAGATGTACACACAATAAGTCTATGGGAGAAAATGGGCAGGTGAATCCGATCAACTTACGATTTTCACTTGTTTAAAGCACTAAATAATCATTTTGAAATACAATTTTTTCAGGGCGTCATTTTTAGACCTTATCAAAGACAATGGTAGCATGGGGAATCATGTAGTTGAGATTTTTTTAACAGTGGTAAATGTTAGCCAATACCTTTAATCAAATTTGTGTGAAAATACTTAATCACAAAGCAACCACAATTCATAAGAACACTATCTGTGGTCTTAAGTTACATGTACGTGTTTAGGCCTAATTCAACATTTAAAGTTTCCGATCAATCCGTATGCAGAACTGCATGGACAGATTTGTAGCCTGATAGGGTTTTGAGGCAAATAGATTTTAATTATTAATTATCGGTTATTGTAAATATGATTCTAATTTCGATGACGGACTATTATTGTGCATTTCGCATAAATACTGATGTCATTCTGTTTAATTAAGCTATCTGCCAGTTATTTTATACGCGTGTTCACCAAAATTCCTAGCAGTGACAGTGTTATGAAGACGCTATATATACTTGATCTTCGCAACACAATACAGCTTTTGTTGTAAAATCAGCCGTATCTGCCATGACTCGTTCGCGATTATTCTGTTTACAATAAAAATATTACAAGAAAACCGACAGTAATTTTACACCAGGCATCCGTTGAATAACAAACGACCGGCACCATTATTAATATCATAGCGTCCACATGTGAAAATAAACTATTATGAGTAGGGCTGCAGAGGTTTATGTTTTCATGCATAAAATACTCATCGAGCAGACATCATTTACAAGCGGGAAGGGACCCACAACGCACCGGGACTAGATCGCGATCAAACATCTCCTGCATCCGTTCCCCTCGGACGAGTTTGCAAGTTCACGCTCACTTTCACCGAGTTGTGAGGCAAAGTGACTTCCTAAATAAGTCTCTCTTGACTGTAATCGCAACAGAGGACACCTTCAATTAGGAGCAGCTCAAAGCGAAAAAATCCTGCTTGTCAAACATTCGCCCTCTCTCTGTTCTAGACAGCTTTTAACCGACAATGCACACAAACGCATTAATCGTCAATTTTATGGAATTGCAGGAGAAAACGGCAATGATGAAATAGTCTCATTGACGTCAAATGGAAACTTTTGGGGTTATAATATTTAATTGCCTCTATCTAATTAACTACCATGCACAAAATTTTTACGAAAATATCTGTGCCTCCACAGAATTGCAACTGCATATCTGAATTGTTCTACGAATAGTTAATTTACGAATTATAATATCACCATGGTTACTACATCGTTAATGAATACAATAGCTAATATTATTACTGTCAAGTAAGCCAAATTGGGAGTATAACAGTCGTGACTAAATTCTGACCCTATTTTCTATCAGTAAGTCACCTTTCTTTGCCGTTGGGGTTTAGGGTTTCGATTGGAAATTACCTAACCGAAACTTGAAAACATTAAAAGACTAATACAATCTATTTTCACAGAATTGAGCTGAACATCGCGAAGGAAACAATTAAAAAGGAGACAAGTTGAAGAAGTCATGTTTGTTTGTATGAGTTGGCAACCTTTGGGAATGAATGACTTTCTGGGTGGTGAATGAGAAGATTTACTTCGCAAGACACAAACCACGATGCAAGATGATAATAATAATAAAAAGTACAATCAGATTGAAGATTCTATGTCTTGATTCCGTATCTAATCATAGCAGTTGATCCCCAATTTTTGAGTGGTAAATTAAGAGCGGAAAGTTAACCTTTAATCTGAAACCATATCCAGCATGATTCGCCAACAGGTGATCACATTAATTGGGTTGACTTGGTTTGTCACAACATTTCAATACTTATGTTACATTCTACAGAAGAATTTTGGGGGATTTTTAATACGAAATACAAATTTAATACATAAAACAATTTAATATGCAGATTGTTTACAATGATAATGAATGTGCACGTATGTCAACTTTCTGTGTAGCTGTTTGAAACTTCTACAGATAATTATTTAGTCATTCTGTTTTGATTTTTGTTAAGCGAAAAGAATTTTGTTGTCATTAATTTTTACTCTTAATGACATACA
This sequence comes from Eucidaris tribuloides, assembly GCA_001188425.1. Taxonomy (NCBI): domain Eukaryota; kingdom Metazoa; phylum Echinodermata; class Echinoidea; order Cidaroida; family Cidaridae; genus Eucidaris; species Eucidaris tribuloides. The sequence goes on from JZLH01S0597895.1 coordinate 32,190, forward strand.
CTCTAGGACCAATACAACTTATTGATACCCCAAAACTGCAAATTACACTTTATAATTAGTGACTTCGAAGAATGTTTGAAAGAAGAAAATCAAAAGTACCTGTAGGCATACACAGTGGATAAATATATTGCTACAATGTCACATGTGCTTGTACAAAGCTAAGAATGGCATGCATTTCATACAGTGAGTGGAATGAAGTAAAAATTCTCCACGGCAAAGTCCTTTGCAGATTTCACTTGATCACCAAACAAGAACAACGTGCAAATGCAAGCTCTATTATAAGTACACTATAGACATTATAATCAACGCTCTACCATATGATACTCAGTAAACAATAACCGTCAACAAGGAATTATGAATTTCTATTCACAACAAACCATTCATAAGTAAAGGTATACCAAATGCTCATTTGTAAAGTTAGATTGTTTCTTTGCAAACTTCTCTATTACCGGCTGGGCCTACATTTCATTGTGTGACAACTTGTTACGACGGACATTCGTGTTTTCATAAAGAATTTGAATGTCTATAAAATACTTGCAGATGAATAGTAAACAGAAGATGAAATAGAACGGTTGGGTAAATGATGGATTCCCCTGCCAGAGCAGTGCACAGATTTGTATCTCACACATTCAGGAACTCATCTCGTCAGTACGCATGCAGTTACATGTATGCTTGAAAAGGCATTTAAACCTTAACGACTCAAACATTGATAACAACGAATTTAGAAATGCAAAATGAGGATAAACCTCTCTTAGTCTTAACTTACATCTTAGCAGATGAGAGCAGCGATGAATTCTTCGTCTGTACCGTCGACATATCTCTGTCAGTCTGTGATGTTTCTTGTCTGTAACAGTACTACGTCCTAAGAGCAGAATAAAGTAACCACGAGTCGACACCAGCTTTCCGTGGTGATGGTGTTCGGTAGTGGTAGGAAACACAGTTTGTGACAAGTGGTGAACTTATGGGGAATTTTATATGCATGGTATGTTTGGAAGTGCAGCACAATACCAAGTTCTGTGTTTTGGTAGCCACGGCTCTAGGCCACTTCCCACCAGTGTGACTCCACCAATGGGAGACCAGACGTAGTTACGTCACGAAGGGTGATTCGAAAGTGGAAGAGGGGTGGTTGTGTAGTTGACAGAGAGAGAGATATTGTGTTTGCTGCCTGTGCTCTCGTCTACAACTCCGTGGTTTTATGAACGTGGGTTGGACTGGATCGGTTCACGTTTTTTTGTGCATTATCTTTAGCTTTTCGTTTGCCGTAAATTGGCGTGGTAGTGGACACATGACCGAATCCCTATATCTTTCTTGTTTTACAACTAAATGCTAACAAGCCTTTGTGAAATTAGGTGTGACTTTAGAACATTATTTTACTGATTGTGGATCAAATATTACCACTTCAATTTCATGATTTCCATAATGATAATTAAAATTGTAAAAAATTATTCAATTTCTCGATTTACATAATAATTATAATTGTCAATAATTATTCAATTTCATGATTTCCATAATTATAATTGTAATTATGATTACACATATCACCTTATTATATGACAGATATTAGGAAGATAAATGTATGTAAGTGATTGTAATCAACCATTCACTTTCTCTTTTCTCGAACGTGCAATATTTAGGTTTGACTAAAACATCCTTACAATCGTTGATTCATGTCCAATTCCTGTAAAGCAGATAGCAACATAATAAATGCAAGCAACAAAGACCTTTAAGTGTTATTAAATGTCATAAATTCTCTCAAACTGCCAACCTCTAGAATTTTTCCAAATACCATGAATTCTTCCAAACTGCCAATTACCTCTAATTTTTGTCTATAATTATATTGTGCGCGAACAAATGCTGACTTTTCTATAAAAAAGTTTTATGTAAAGAAATTGCATTTATTGATAAATTCCAAGTTTGGTACCATTTGAAATCATTAGAACTCCTATCAACGATCTAATATTTAAGCAACAAGCACATTTTTATATTTAACCCAACAATTACGGTCACCGATTGCAAGTTGCTCAAAAAACAAATTGTCAACATTTTAATGTATTAAATAATCATATATAGTTGTTTATCCTTTGTTATACTTTCATGCTAGGATTCCATTTTTAAAGAAATATCTTCATGAAAAATATCATTATCGTCTATGATGAAGTCAATAAATATTCAGTACATATGGTTGATCATAATTATATTGTTGATCATATACTTGGTCATATTCATATATTTGATCATAATTATTTAGTTTGGTCATATTTGTATAAATGATCATGAACATATATTTGATCATAATAATATTGATCATATTCACATAGTTGATCACAATTATATAGTTTTCGAGTTGGGCATGATATAAAATAAAGTGAACAAAAAATGTTTCGGGTGACATCCCGTTGAAAGTTTGGAATATGAATGTTGAAAGTCGGGGGTAAGACACCGGAGTATGACACGTAAAGGCTGGCCGTAACTTGAGGACGATTCAGCTAAAAAAAATATTGATAATTCGGGTTTCCATCCGTAATGTGTATGGGAAGAAAAAACTAGTCGAATGAAGAAATCCACCACTAATTTGATGGAATTTAGTTCCATACGGTCAAAATGATAGATGTTCTAATGATATTTTGCCAATCGTGGATAAAAAAAGGAGAAAGTACTTCGTTTAAAATAAAAAGCTACATTTACGTACATGCACGATTTCGGCTTGTCGACGCGAGGTTTTATTATATCATCTATTCTTATATGTTTTTATCCATTTTGTTCAAATGTAGTTCCAATCGCATGTCAGTCGTATTTTCCACAATAGTACACTCAGAAAACCCCCGGTCAAAATTTCCCTGGTAATTTATTTTGCCTGTAAATTGTAGGAATGTAGGGACGCTAGCCGCTCCATTAATGTTTACATATCACTCTGGTAAAAAAAATAGGAACCGGGGTAAAATTAACACAATCCGTGAAGCCAGCTGACTGGTCACTCTGGTAAATTTTACCACGTGTAATTAATAATTCAGTATGAATATCAATTCTTGTAATTTTTAACACGTTGCAGGTGTCGAAAAGAGATTTTCAAATTATTAATTTCTTGGATTACCACTGTTTCTAAACATCGCGTCGAATAAATCAATCTCAGCGAAAGCAGAAAATGTGAATGGTTTCGGCAGTTTTTTTATGCTTAAATTCAACTTGACTTCTGTGGGGAGATAAGTCGTATACTATACTGAATGATCGTGTTTCATACTTGTCACAATGTCACGTAAAATCAAGATAAATCGACCAATGTAGCGGTTCAGACGAGCCTTGCAACATTTCGGCATTTTCTTTCAAGAATGTGCTTCCCTGAAACTCGCTCGGTGTGGATTCGTCACAGGCCCGTAAGTGCAGACACACTTCCACTGCATTCACCGTAGTATACAAAAGTGATTATGGTCGTATTCTTCCCCAAATTAATTCTACGTTATGACTGTAAATAAAGTGCAGGTGGTGTGACTGCAAATTGTTAAAAATTGAAAAAAACATAAAAATAAGTAGGATGGTACGAAAGTGATTTCAATCGAAATAATTCATAAAAAAAATCTTAAAAGCATCGTATAACACTGTTTCCAGTTTAAAAATCTGAGTTTTTTCCATTTTTTTCCAGTTTAAAAATCTGATTCCCCATGCTACTAGTGTCTCTGATAAGGTCTAAAAATGAAGTCCTGAAAAAATTGCAGTTTTAAACGATCATTAAGTGCTTCTAAAAAGTCACCATTCCCGTTTTCCTCCATAGACTGCTGTGTAGCAGAATTTTCTATCAGCTGAGATTTAATTCGTGTGCCGATTTTGATCTGTATATATTTTACGAGTGACCGCATAACTCTCTAAGTATTTGTGTCTAGAGTGTATTATTTGTCCATCCAAACACTACCAGATAATGTCAGATAGCAAAGTTTGAAATTTTTTTTTTTAAATAAGGCTTCCACAATGTTATATAGTGTCTTTAAAACTGAAACGTATATCCATCCATATACGTTAAGCAAAACAACCGTGATTAACATTCCCTACGAATTAATAGATTAAGGATCGAAGCAACCCGTTAGGTGAGTTCTAAACTTCAATATAAGATTTAGATTCAAATATTTATTGTGTTATGGATTTTTCAAAGAAAAATTATGTGCGAGTTTAAGCTAAATAACAAAGGGATATATGACACACCCAGCACTACGTCCAATTCATCTGTTTTTTCTGTTTCATACTCCGTTATTTTTTTCTTACAGTAATTGATAGTCTAATCTTGAATTTATTTTTTATATGACCCATCAATATCAATACTCTTGTAAATAATCAAGTATGACAAAAAAAACAAAAACACCACTCATTCACTATATGGTCGTTCATCTGATCCAGTTAAGTTTATAACTGCAGTTTTCTACATACAAAGTGTAATTCATTATGTACATATAATGTTTGTTCGGGTCATTAATGTTTTAAACATTCATTCTTCGAACGATTTTTCATACATACACAAAAAAATCTAATGTGTATGTGTCTCGAACTCTCGATTATCTTGTAAATCACATTTTGTGTAAATTGAATTCACCTATGATATGTGAAAATCATAACTTGTTGTTAGGGTGAATTGACACGAAATACAACGAATATTACGTGTTCAAACGAACAGCAAACACAAATGTGTCAGATTCCTCAATTTTGAACCAGATATTCCGAGACAACAGGTGGTAGGGAAACGGGAGATTTTTTTTCGGCTACATAAATAGTCGCGACTGAAGGTGAAAAGAAGACATAAACTTCTTAAACTACACTATTATTGTTTTTGAATTGAAAAATCTAGCGTTTCATTTCTAGGAACGTAAAAGATCATAAAACACGTGATACTAGTATCCTTGAAGTGTGTATCACGACTACCTCCCCGTATACCCAAACGCACAAATTTGATTTAAACTACATTTAGAAACTTAACTACCAAATTTGTGTCACAGACAGTTCGCCGCAACGCACGGACATCCAGACACAGCAACGATACACATCGCCGAAGATAATAAGTGATTGCATAGACATATACATTTGGCAAACAGTATATTGTCGTGTTTGATAGTTTATCAGGATTTTGAAAAAGGTGTGTGAAGAGAAAGAAATAGACTAATTTTACTCACTTTATCCTCACGATTTCGATATTGTATTGCCTTACTTTATTTCGTATTTATTGATTTATTTTATTATTTATTTATTTATTTATTTATTTATTTATTTATTTATTTATTTATTTATTTATTTATTTATTTATTTATTTATTTATTTATTTATTTATTTATTCATTCATTTATTTATTTATTCATTTATTTATTTATTTATTCAATATTTCTATTAATTAATTAATTAATTTATTTATTTATTTATTCTATTTCCTCTCATTATTATTTACGTCTGCTACTACTAGTGATATTACTACTATTTCTTCTTCTTCTTCTTCTTCTTCTACTACTACTACTACTACTACTACTACTACTACTACTACTACTACTACTACTACTACTATACTACTACTACTTCTACTGTTTCCTAATACGAATAATACTATACAGTACTTCTTCTTTTACTACCTCGACTACTTCTGACATAGGTATCGTAACAGGAAAAATAAAATAGCAGTGAAACAAATTAAAAACCTCGAAATAACCTTGTTTTTTTATTTAGATCGTCAAATACTGTTTTTTTTAAAATGTGTATATTCATTTAGAACTGTTGATAAATTGATTGATGTATTCATGTATGCACGTAAAGGCAGAACACGAACAAGTTACATGTATTCACTGTATACCTGATCAAAAAGTTGTATATTTATTTCATTTCATTTATTTCTGGTATTGGTAAAAACACTCATGAAAGCAATTACTGATTTACCTGTTCGAATGGAGCGCCCACACCCCCCCCCCCTCCTGTCTGTTTCTGAATCATATCAATCGTATGATCATTTAATTTTGACTATTGAAAGTCCTCGATTAGTAATAGTGGATTAAAAAGTGGCATTTCATCCCATTTTTCCATAAAAGGTATTTCATTGAAAAAAAGGTCTCAGTGAATTTGGAATAAAATACCGACTGCCATGCAACACAACAATTCTACGTGATCATTGTGCAATGTCATTCGTTTCGTTGCACCAGCTTTTAAGAGGAAAATTATACTTTATTGGATGTGATTCACTTACACTTATACACTAACTGCTTACACGAAATCTTAGCCCGTCCACAGCCCCTCTCCCAATCCCCTATAGCCTGTTAAAGTGCGGTGAAAACAATCAGAACAATATTTTTTGTATATAGCAGTGTATCAAATAACTGTGTACGTTATACTCCTGTTTTGCTTTTGTTCCGGCTATTGAATATTAACAAATTCAACGTGTGGAAAGGTGATGGCGAGCAACTACACTTCCCGAGGCGGGAAACTGGATGTAAGCTAATCTTCATCCCGACAAAGCGGAAGCTGAGGAAAGAATTAGCGTACTACATTCGAATCGT
>JZLH01S0597895.1:55689-66994 GCA_001188425.1 Eucidaris tribuloides
CTTATTATTTTTAAAGAACATCAAAACTTTTACATCTCATCATTTTCCTATTATTCATTTCGATCCTCTGATTCTTTTCTTACACAAATTCGTGGCACATTTGTTTCACATTGTGTCTTACACCTTTGTTAGCTTTTTGCTTATGATCGTTTGTTTAATGACGTTCAGCATTATTAGCCGATTTCCCTAATTCATTAAGTGTTACTTGATGACGATATTAATATAGAAGTGGTGGCAATAAATGTCTATTATTTCACTTCAACTGACACTCAGAATGAAACCAATAAAATCGAACATTTAGTCCTGATCATTGTTATTAAAAGCAATGGTGCCTATACGTTCAAAATGACAAATATAGAATGAATGCGAGTATAACATGTCAGTTAAGGTGGTTATTATGGCCAATTATATCAACGTAATGATGTATGGGTCACTGGGTCTATATAAGAACAATGTCTATTTTCCCCACCAAGTGTCAACTTCGTAACCGCAACTCAGACGATATTGATGACGACACGAACAAACATAAACAGTTCTCGATTCACCATCCCGCGAATTGACAGTCATTCTTAGCAGGGGGTTTATTAAGTGCGACTTGTCCGTCTAAACCTGAACTCAATTTTTCGCACCCACGCATTTTGAAAGTAGTGTCAGCAAAAAAAAAAAAAAATCAATGTATTTTTAATATTTGGCGATATAGTCTGTCTCAGTGTTGCGTCTATTTCCTGTAAAATACCAGTGTCATATAGCGGGGAGCGGGAATGAATCATTTGTACACATGGTAGCGCGCGTTCTGGTTGATACAAATATTTAAAACAAATACATAATTTATTATCTATTATTTTTTATTGAAAAATTATCTATTTTATTAATTTATGTATGTGCGCGCGCGTGCAATATTGATGGCCATTCTACAGAACATAATGCTTCATCTGAGGTTATGGTGTATCTGTAAATTAATTACAAGAACCATCGTATCAACTCTTACAGATAAAGTACACATTTTTATCGATAATTAAGCATTATACAAGTAAGTAACAGCTATTACATGGTCATCCGTCTTACTCAAGCTTAGCGACGTCCTTCTACATCCAAAATAATCGTGATGTTATTAGGTCATATAATTGTATCATAATATTTTCGAATGATTTTTAAATGTGAATATGTAATTTACTATGTGTTTCCTCAATTATCTTGTGAATCACACTGTGTAAAACAATTTGTTCATATCATGTGGGAATTTTAATTTGTTAATGTGATAGTAGCATGAAAGTGCAGAGGATGGCATTTTTAAAACGAACATATTATACCTGTACCACAGTTTGAATCTGTGTTTTAAAATTGCACAAAACTCATCTATTCTTTGGTACGTTACGAGGTCCGACAGCACAGTGTGTTGGACTGTTGGTACACTCAGTCATTGACCTAGTCTTGGTTAAACCTTCGTGAAAACACTTGATAGTATATTGAATGTTTGTAAATCAACTTACAGATCCTTTAAAATAAAGTATTATTATACATTTATTCCCATTTATTTTGTGCATTCACTGCGAGGTTTGTCGGTTACCAAAATACCAGTGAAACCCGGGTGGCAGGTATACTTAGAAACAAAAACGAAATCATGACGGAATATTGATCGTTTTTAGTAAAATTATGTGGTTTATTTGATTGTGGTTTGATAAATTCAGAAAACTTAAAAATGACAAACAATAACTGAACACATTTATTCTATCAGCATTTTGTTATCTTCCTCCCGATGTTGTAAATTATGTAATTCAAATATTTCGAAAATTGAATTCTCCGTATAAGCGTTCGATTATCGACGTCATAAAACATCACTCGTTGGATGACAAGAATGACAGACGATTTCCCTCAGCGCAACTCCAGACAATGAATAACAAGAAAATTAGGAATCATACCAGCCTTGTTTTTGTTTACCCCAAAATTCAATCAAGTAGAACGCCTCTTACCGGGAAAATCACACGTTGGTCAGAAATCTTCAGGAACATGACTGGACTCTATCTGTTTGTCGTCATCTCAGTGAGATGTGAATGGACAAGAATTTAACCGAATTTGAATCTAATTCGATTTGTGTTATAATCACGCTGTTTGCAAACCGCAAACTAGTTATATTGTTGTCCGTCGCTCATACACCCTCGCAATCTTATTTTTAACGTCCCCGTTGTTACGCGTTTGATTGATCCTAAACAATAACAACAACTATAACGATGGGAGGATCATAATTATTTCCATCGTTGCCTGCCCACAGGGCGGCACCATAATAAAAAAACCTAAGCGGCTTGTAACCAACTATATAGGTCAAATGAAATCTTTAAAATTGCATGTGATGTTGATTTTAAGTTAAACATTGACGCCCACATCGCACAGACTACACTAAACTTAATGTGGACCTTATAACGTCTAACGACATCTAAGAAAAAGACGAGAGATTAATTTGGATTAAATCAACCTAAAATAAGTGAGAATACCCACCTGCCCGTCAAAACATGCATGAAGTTACTGTTTTTATTACTCAATCAAAATCATGCGTTACGTCGCTGCCCGGAAACTAGTAGATGATGGGTTTGAGTCTCACAGTTTCCTTTTTTCTGTCAATTTTGTAAAAATTATAGATCAGCAGTAAGTTGCAATCTTAAAAATACAGAGAACGCTATATGAATAAATCTATTACATCACATTTCATCTTTCTGAATAATATTTTTCAATCTAAAAATCATGCGGTTCGACATTATTTCATACATTTTTTCCCGTAGAGTGTCTTTCATCTCCACGTGATTAAAAATTCAACCGAATTTCAAACTTTCAGATGAAACAGTTATTGTTTAATGTATATTTTCCAACAAAAATGAAAAGTACAACCTCCTTTTACAAAATTCAACACATTCTCAAACAATCGAGTAAGATGTCGTGTTGGAAAGTCCGACATGTACTCCGGCGACAATTGCTCCGACGATTATTCCATGCACTAACAACGACCTCAACCCTAACCCTAACCCAAACACTATTCTGAACTGGAAAGCCAATGGCAACCCCAACCCTATACTCTTTGTCTTCTGAGATATTGTCACCGGAGCAACTGTCACTGGAGCAAATGTCGGATCACCGTTATATTGATGCACATTTCTCAAGGTACAATGGCGTAGGCTGGGGGTGCACTGGGTGCACGTGCACCCCCCCCCCCCGCAGATCCATAGGAGTCCCGCCACTGGCAAGCAAAAAGAAATTTGCACCACCTTTTCTGCTTTCAACGCCTGATTTTCTCAACTTTAGTTCCACCTCCCTAAAATGTGCACCTCCCCGTTCCACCTCCCCAAGATGTGCACATCCCCATGCCCAAACCAGCCTACGCCCTTGAGGTATGGTGACCATGCCAACGTAATTAATGATGAGTGGTTTGTCACGCGCTTCGCGCGCCCATTTCTGTAATTATTTCTCAAATCATGGCAGCCTTCCGACTATGCGTCCTTTCACTAACAACATTTTAACATACAATCATGTTGGTCATTCACCCGAGTCGTATCATTGGACCTAATCTTATCTGAAGAGGATAGTCATCTTTTACAGCTATGATCTGGCAGCACTTTTTTTAGTGAGAGCATCGACCTACAGACGAGATAACTTTCAATAATTGTGAGAAATCGTGTCCCTATGACTTTGCAGTCTATTATGAGAAATGACAGGCAAAGAAAATACAGCGCGATAAAAGGGGTGGGCTTCGCATTGTTAAGGATGTCCGTACAGATTGTGAACTTGAAGAGAATGAATGCAAACGAAGTCACACAGATTTATACGCCGTTGCAAAAACAGCTTCCAGTCACAATAGTACAATAACCTTCACTGCAACGGAAGAGAGATGTATACATTTACTTGACCAAGTTTGTCTCTAGTACACCACTAAAATATCACGTGTCATTCACCGTGGTAGCACGAATACTGAATCACGTACACTTCAGAGAAAAATACGAACTTCATATGTATGTTAACCCATTGCCTCCGAGATTCTGTAGCCTTTAACACGGGGCACATCCGGTTCCTGTACCAACGGGTTAATTCGTTTCATTTCTCAAATGCAGAAGCACTAGATTACCATAATTACAAATTGAACTATGATGAGCAACAGTGACATAATTGTTTTCTGCAAGGGTGCAAGGGTACAGCTAGACCATCGGTGGGCGCCTGTGGCGTTACCTTGTCCGTTATCTGATCCGTTTTATGCCAACTTGGCGGGAAAACCTTTTGTAGTCTGCCAAATCCTTTTTGTTAAATCGATCAACCCCTTTGTTTCCAAATTAACTTAAATTATGTCACGTACAGGAATACTCATTTTCATTGTAATTTTCAATGCTGTTCTTCAATCTAATTTCAAATGCGATTCATTGGAAACGTACAAAAAAAAAGCCTCTTATGGGGATGATTATCAAATTCACCCCTAAATTTCATATCGAGATTAAAAGGTAGATGTTAGGTTAAGTAACTGTGTTTGTTTCTCCGATATCCCCAAAATAACGAGGTTTGGAAGGTGTTTACAAAGCTACATAGTCCCGGTTTCACAGTCGGTCCCAGAAACATAAGTGACAAGACGTCTTCAAAATATTCAGAAAAAATGCAGAAAACCAGTTTGCGTGACTATTATATTTTAAAGTGATATAAGTATGATTTTAAGTTTATTTTTGTCAAGCATACAGTGTCCATTTCTCATAAAATGAGATGCACCTCGACCGTTCAACTGATGTTGAAAGTTTCGACAAAGACAGGCCAACATGTAACCACGTTGTTTTACATGGAAACAACGATAGCTCTACCATCTGATTTTCCGGAAAGTGAGCAGGCCTAACCTTGTCTATTGATGCACTACTCCAAGGGTACGCAGAGGCCTACGGTTGGTCAATGAACTTCATCAGTATAGGGTCTATTCGATAGGATGAGCAGTGGCGGATGCAGGGTCGTTTTGTTACAGGGGGCCACGACACCACATGAGATATGAGCAGGTGCTTCAATGGGAGAGCTATAGTTTTCTTTCGCATAGGAGAATGTATTTCCTCCCCCTTTCCTCTCACTTATCTGCTCCCCCCCCCCATTTCAATTTCCCCTCTTCATCTTTGGCCGGGATGTCTCCTGCACTCCTGAATCCATCCCTGAAAACTTTTACGCCTATCAATATACTTGAATCAGTGGAACAATGTCGCTAGGACTCTTATCGACACAATACCATCGGGTCATCATGATTGGAGAAAGAATCGTAAATGTACTTAAAAGTCACGATAACATCACGTAATCAATTGATTTAACAGAGAGTAATTATAACACAAAAACAACAAAATGATATTACTTTATCGGGGTATTTGTATGTAAATTCAGAGTCTAACACTCTGTGAATTTCAATATTGATACTTATTGAAAGAAGTACCTGATTCTTTGTGTGTTTTGAGGACCTTTTACCACGTTTTTTTTTAAAACATCTATACGCTGAACCCCGTTAGAACTCATCTATTTATCACGGAAAGTGCCCCACCATAACTCATTTGTTTTCACCATTCTACAACCCCTCCTGAGATGATGTTACTAAATACATCGTTACTGGTATGAAGACAACGTCACGATCTCATCAATACACAAAGATACAATGCAAAGTTAAAATTGTCATCGACTATGACATCGGTCCAAGATATCGACGAGAAAGATCAAGGACATCGCCAAGATAGACCACGACATTGCCAAGACAGAGACTTTGACAAGACGAACCAAGATATCGAAAAGATGGACCAGAGGCTCGAAAAGAGCGATCAAGACATTGCCAAAGCAAACCACGACATTTACAAGATATACCAAGATATCGACCAGACAAACCATGTAGGACATGGACGAGATGGATTCAGACATTGACTAGACGGATCTAGATATCGGTAACACGGAAACAGACTTTGGCAAGACGAACCAAGACAACGAAAACATGAACCAAGACTTGAGCAAGATGGACCAGGACATCAAAAGAAGATGTATCTAGACAATGGCAGAACGGATCAAGACATTAACAAGACGGACCAAAGCATTGACAATTTGTCCACGTCATTACATCAACTAGACAAGCACTTTGATAAGACGGATCAAGGCATCATTTATGGAGACCAAGAAGACATTGGTGAGTTGGATCAGAACATGGATAAAGTGGAGTCTCGGACATTGAAAAACATTCAAATCTTACAAATGGACCAAGATAAACTATGACATCAACTAAACAAACCAAATGAAAAAATTGAAAAATCTAATAAATTATTGACAATATGGAGCAAGACATCGTCAATATGAAGCGTGAGTGCGAGATACATGTATTGTCAAAACGATCCAATACATCAACAAAGCTTCATGACATCAATAAACACTTCAAGATATCGACAAGAAAACCAAGATATTGATAGGACCGACCAAGTCATCGGCAATGTGGAGCAAGACATTAACAAGATGGACCAGGGTATGAATAAAATTGACCCAAACATTGACAACTGGTGCAAGACAAGATAGAACAAAAACAACACAATGATATTTCATCAAGACCGGCACAGCCATCCGCAACATCGAACAAGACATCGTCAAGATAATGCAAGGCGGACCAAGGCATCGCAAAGATGAACCAGGACGTTAAAGGAAAATTGCAAGATTGGAAATAGTCCTCAATTTACGATACAATGCTCCCACAATCAAGTAAACTGTTGAAAGTTTCTGCTGTGTAAATTTTCATAGTCATACATTTCCTCCTTGATGTACCAATTATTATCAGAAAATGCTGTGACTGTGAAAAGTATTGCATAGCTTTCTATGGGATCAATTTCTATCAAGGCCTGAGATTAATTCAACACTTGAAAATTAATGATCGTTTCTCCTCCAGAATACAATTCAAGACAAATCCTTCCAGCCTGAATATACACTCTATAGCCAGTGTATATATTGGTATATTTTTCAACTTATTTGATTCTTGAGGCATGTTTTACTTCTCCCTGTCATGTCACTGCCCTTTAACAAGATGGATCTAAGCATTGACAAGTAGTCCAAATCATCAACACACTGTCCAAGACATCAGCAAGAGGGACAAATAAATTAATAAGTGCACAATCAATTTGTAGATTTGAAGGGATGATTGGCTGTGAAACGTTCATGTGTTTTGTAATTGTATGATTCGACCAGCTATTATCATAGTGACCATCACTCATACAGTATAATGTCCAGTATCACAGTATAACCACCGTTTAATTCGACCAATAACCCCTTCCGACAAGGAAGCAAGCAGTGACAAACCCAGGACTTGGTGGATGTTGTAACTTTGGCATCCATACGGAAGGAAAGGGTCAGATAAGAAAATACATAACGGGTCTGATAAGCCACGACAGAGGAGTCCGTTTTATTTCTCACGATTGAAGCAAAACAGGAGTAGGATTCACAACTCTTGCATGTGACTGGACATTAGTAAAAAAAGAAATAATTAACAAATATATAGGAAACAAATATTCAGGTTATAGGATCATTATTAAGATATCATTTTTCAGAACGGGGCGTTGTCTTGCGTTGCTAATTTACTACACTTCATTTCAAATTAAATTAATTTAACCCCCCCCCCAAAAAAAAAAAACAACAACAACAACAACAAAACAAAAACAAAAAAACTTTTCCAATAAAACAGATATTGGTTGTTGAACGTTTTTATTGAATTTTGATTGATGTCATTTGCAACATCAAAGACATCACAGTGATCACATAACAAAATCGAACATCATATTAAACTATAAAGAACTTTATTTTTACGTTTGACTAGTCATGATGCATTAGTTATTCTACATCCGTCATGGTACATTAGTCATGATTATATACACATGTACCTTTTCAGGGAATTAGACATAATATAATTGATTAAAACTGCTGGGAAGAACTGGGTAAATCTTGGTAAACATGGGAACCCAGTTAGCTCATCTAATTGAACGTTTTTATCGAATTTCGATTGATGTCATTTACAAAATCAATGACATCACAGTGATCACATTACAAAATCGAACATCATATTAAAGGCAGTGGATTTTATTTGCAAACATCCCAGCAGACCAGGAAAAGATAACCCATGCCCTTAAGCTACTGATGAAGGGCATGTCTGTGAAATCTGGGGGTCAGTGACTGCCTAGAATTTGAAAAATGCAAAAGAAAAACAATAGCCGTTTAGTGTACGTTCTATGATTCTTTTCTCGCGAGAAAAAAAAATCAAATTTGAGTCTAACGGTCACTACGTTATTATTCCACTAAAACCAAGTTTCTAGCTCCTATATTTTGCTAAAGGTTCCCAGGTGGCATTTTCTTCTAAATGCCATTGTATTCACACAATGTTAATTTTTAGGCATGCAAAAGAGATCCCCTGCCTTTAAACTAAAGAAGTTTTATTTCTATGTTTGATTAGTCATGATGCATTGGTCATGCAACATTAGTCATGATACATTAGTCATGATTACATAAGCATGTGCCTTTTCAGGGAATCACAGATTTGATTACAAATTGCTGGGAAGAACTGGGTTAAACAACCGGAAACATGTATGGGAACCCAGTCAGCTCATCGGTCGGTCACTTCCCAAGGCCATTCCTCATTATCATATAATAGACAGGTGTGTAATGTTTAGCAAAAACTAACTCATTTGTCAGGTGCTGTGATACGATCAGAGACCAAAGAGAAGGGGTCACCATTATATTACGTTGCTATAAGAGCTCCCTTTTGCTTTAACATATTTTGGTGTTTATGCTTGTAGTTACTCAAGTTTCATCAATAAACATAATAAACATTACTCAAGTTCCATCAATAAACATATATTTACCTGTTTATTTTTTGTATGTTAAGCATATTTTCCAACTCATTGCTCTTAAAGTCTTTATACTCTGTTGACATCTTGAATTATTTACTATATACTACCCCCTTTGTTTACCTTTGTTGTTTGTGTTGATTTGTCTTGTGTGTATGTGTCTGTTCCATTCTAAATGGTCTTTATCATTTCCTTTCTGGTTTCCACCTCTCACTTCAACAAATTCATTATTACATATTGTTTAGTATAATTTGTCGATGAATTCTGAATACATTTTCTCTCTTCATGGTTAACCAGACCCCCCCCCCAAAAAAACAAAAAAACCCTAAACTAATTAAATATACAGTTTCAATCAACAAAATGTAAGTATGATAACATAATTACCATAATAATGTACTTTTTGCTTTAATCGTTTTTGTTTTATATCAAACGCATCCACATCTTATGTGATTTTATGTATGTAGTATTTCCTTTGGATTTAGTATTATCTAATTTGACCTTTTACTTATGCGAAAGAAACAACACATGAATCATTTTGAAATCTTACTAGTTTTACAAGCTGTGCTGTCTTTATTCCATCCTCCCCAGGAGTAAGAACTTTGCCTTTCACCAATTACGAGTATTATGCAAATTGTATTTTGTATCATTGTTTTGGTGTATACGTTTAAATTCAATTATGTTATGGCTTTATTATCTCTTCATTATATTTGAGTTGTATAATTGATTATTATTGTCTGTTACATTGTTTTGGATATAGAAACTAAATGAAAATGGAGTGAAACTTTTAAAACATGACCGTTTGTCTTTGGCATTCAAATTGCAATAGCTGACATTTACAGTAATTCTTTACATGGAAAGGGTTGGAATTAGTTTCAAGTTCATTATTTACGTACTTCCTATCTTCTATGACTTTATTTTTGGGGTTTAGTTACACAATTTGATTGATTGATTGATTGATTGATTGATTGATTGATTGATCATTCATTCATTCATTCATTCATTCATTGATTCATTGATTCATTCATTCATTCAGTTATTTCAGACAAACAGACCAGTTTCATTCAGAGCCGTAAGGACTGCATTTCAATAAAGTTCTGAATGACAACAAATAAATATTTACAACTAAAAACCTAATTGCTACTTACAAAACACGAAACGAATTCCAAAAGCAGCTAATGTGATGATATAATCGTATTTCTCATTAGTTCCTCCTGTATGTCATACATGTTTTCTAATTCATCGAATGAATTGATCCCTTTAGTTATTGAAACGTTTTAAATCTTCGTTTTGGGGAGAGGGCGTGCATTTCAAAGTGAAAGTATACTTGTTAAAGTCTAAACAAGACTAAAAATTCATATTCAGTTTCATGCCCACGAAGTTTAATTCTACGCAAACTTAAGTTCATTAAACTTTATTAGTATAAGCAGTTTTGAATTCTGTATAATTAAGAGAGGGATTTAATGCTGAAATTAGAGCTTTTAAAAGGGCCCATCATGCCAAAGTTAGGGTACTTTTACCAAATGTACGCAGTTTGGAAAGTATGTGTATTTGTGTAACAATAGATACTTTTTAGTTCTTGTTACACTTCCTACAACTTTTCAAAATATAAAATGAGAAGGCCAATCATATGGTTCACTGCAACTCAATAATTATCACTATCACTGGGAAAAATGAGGTGCTCGATTTATAAATTGCCACTTTCCAAAAGAAACCTGTGTGCACTGTTCTTAAAAGATTTGAGCCCCGTACGAGAAACTGTTCCAACAATATTGTCTGGAAGACTGTTCCAGACCTTAGAAGCTATATGATGAGTTTTTGCAGTAGGGATCGAGACAGCGTGATCGGGAGTAGAAGTACTGGCCCTGGAATACGCCTCCTTTCTAGGGGCGAAGGGAGTATTTCATTTAAGACGTTTGGGCACTGTTTAACTTGCATTTTGTACAGGACACATTCTGCTGCGACCTGACGACCAATCTGGAGCAATTCCTATGGTGTATAGAGGAATCGAATACATTGAGTTTAATCAGAAAGTAATGTAAAGGTAATTGATGAGCAGACATTTTATTTCGGAAGTAATAAATCATTGAAGGCGGGAAACCGGCAATCAATATCTTCCGAATTAAGACAACCCCGCAGCGGGATCAATTATCACTGGACCAATTTTGTATATATATCATCAACAATTTTCGAATGCATATACGAGAAGGCAATTTGGAATGGAACTGCGATATGATGACATCAAAGAGGATAGGTATCAGTAAACCCATACTTGATTCCATGCTAATCTTATTAGCCGTTTTTTTTTTTTAGGGAGTATATAATGACAAATGACGTTACGGTGGATGTTCATTAAGTTATACGCATTTAACCATGACACCTGTAAAGATATAACATTTCTAGAGCGGGTGGGGAATCTTTCAGTTGCCCCCTCCCCCGTTTTTTTGAAGTACATAAAA
>JZLH01S0597895.1:87174-101322 GCA_001188425.1 Eucidaris tribuloides
TAATAATAATAATAATAATAATTATAAAAAAAACCATAAATTTATATAGCGCAGCTACTATCTGTATATATCCAGCTGCGCTGGTTCTGAACTCCTGTTTACCTAATTTTACGCAAAATATATGTACATGTGTATATATTAACAGAACAAATACGATTGTAACTTACATTTGAAGACATTTAAGGAGGGTGAGCTACGAATTTCAATAGGCAAGCTATTCCAAAGTTTTGGGGCAGCAATGGCAAATGCACGGTCCCCGAGAGTGATTTTGGTTTTGTCATGGGGAATTTGAAATATATAACAATGTATCTGTGGAACTGCGCAGGCTATGACTGTGTGACTGGACTTTGCGTAGAAGTATTAGTGGTATTATTATTATTTATTATTATTATTATTATTATTATCAGTAGTAGTAGAAGTAGTAGTAGTAATAGTAGTAGTAGTAGTAGTAGCAGTAGTAGTAGTAGGTAGTAGTAGTAGTACACTGTACATGTAGTAGAAGTGGTAGTAGTTTTAGGAGCAGCAGCAGCAGTAGTAGTAATAGTAGTAGTAATACTAGTACTAGTAGTAGTAGTGCGAAGTAGTAGTAGTAATACTAGTACTAGTAGTAGTAGTGCGAAGTAGTAGTAGTAGTAGTAGTAGTAGTAGTAGTAGTAGTAGTAGTAGTAGTAGTAGTAGTAGTAGTAGTAGTAGTAGTAGTAGTAGTAGTAGCAGTAGTAGTACTAGCATTATGCAGTACTGAGACAGGGGTGTCGATCCATTTTTCGGATGGGGAGGGGGCAAAAGTGAAACAAAGGTCAAACATTTTCGGCGCGCGAAATTGCAATACAATATTTTGCGCGCGAAGCACGCCGAAAAATCGAAAATTGTGTATGTTTAATAATATTTTCATGCTAATTTTAGTGGTTTTGTAGTGCATTTTAAACATATCCTTGCAGTATATAATTTCTCAAGTTGTCAAAATTATTGGGGAGGGGCAATATTTTCATTGGGGTGGCGACTGCCCCCTTTGCCACCCCAGGATCGACGCTCCTGTCCCGAGATATTGCAGAAGGAACATGAAAGTTTCTGGGAGGGAGGAGAAGGTAACGCCCCCTCCCCCATCCTGAAATTGCAATATTACGTGGTAGACAAGCACCGAGTTTAGGCCCACATCTATCAACTACGAATATGTTTTTTTTTCCTTGGTCCACGAAGTAACAATACTGTCTGTCTTGTGTAGACTAAACCATTATAAGTATCAGTTTCAAGAAGATCTGTTAACAAGAAACAGATAGGTAGTGACATATCAATTATCTACCCATGCATCTATCCATCTATCTGTCTGTCTGTCTGACTTTCAATTATTCAATTATTCTATCTGTCCATATATCTATACATCTTCATATCTACTCTGTATCTATCTATCTATCTATCTATCTATCTATCTATCTATTTATCTATCTATCTATCTATCTATCTATCTGTCTATCTGTCTATCTATCTATCTATCTATCTATCTATCTATCTATCTATCTATCTATCTATCTATCTATCCATCCATCTGTGTCCCCATTTACCTTTCTATCAGTATATCTATCTTTTTCTCTGTCATTGTGTATGAATATACTATCTTCACGCATGTATTGAATTTCAATGTAATCTCAACCAATTTATTGGGTAATGGAATGCCACATTGACTGTCAGATGCCTACAATCATACAAACTCTAACGAAAGAAATAGACGCACTCAAATTGAGTGACGAAAATTAGTATCTTAGTTTGCAGCTCGTGACACAAGACTCAAGACTCGACATCGCTCGCAGGAAAGAGTGAAAACGGTTTTTGTTGTAGATGAGAAAGTACCTGTTTATTTATTTACTTATTTATTCATTAATTTATTTATTCATTTATGTATTCATTTATTTATTATTTCATTCTTTCTTTCATTCATTAGTTGATTTATTTATTTATATTATAAATAATAATAAATAACATTTATAACGCGCTTAATACCGGCGTTTCTAAGCGCTGTAAAAGGAAAGTTGTACAGAAATATTCAAACAGTGGAATCGAAAAAAATACAATATAGTTTTATTATGTATTTATACATTTCTTAATTCATTCATTTCAAGCACAAAATTAATAACCAACTACATACCATAAATCCATGTGGTCATTCATGCATAATTCAAATGACGCAACATAATATACGATGCTTACGTATTTTACTATAGAAACAAGTCTTTAATGATCGTTCCGATTTTTACCCCGTTACTTAACATTTTAAAATTACTTTTTAAAGTTAGAAACAAATAAGAAGTTTGTTTCTCAAATCTTAGGTAAATCATATAGCTCATGACTGAGAAGCAGGGATGAGATTGAACGATATGACAAATCTATGTGGCAGAGTCTGATAGGAAATCTTAAAAATCAAGTTTGAAATTGTGTATAGGTTAATCATACTAATTTTATCCACCCATCTTTGTGATTCATTATTTCAATTAATGTTTTATCTTTTATACGCCTTAGAAATTCGTCATTTGTGGCTCCTCTCAAACAACCAGGGGAAAGCCACCTTTGCGAGGATAGCGATCAGAGACGCATAATATAAGGATGTTCCCAATTGATAAACCAATCAACGATATAGGAATATAACAATTCGGTAATATCGATCCTACATCACTAAGAGAAATGTTAAAAATTACAACGTAAATATTAACACAATCTCGAGCTTTCCAAAAATTCCACTTTCTCCGAGGTATGGGAAAACTCTGGAGATGAGAAAACGCCAAGTCTGGAAAGATATACATCGAGAAAAAGGGGGAAGGATTTGAGATATTGACTTAATATTTTGTCGACATGGATTCCGGTAGATGCCGACTGAAGGTGACGATGAATGGAATAAAGAGATTCTGACATGAAATCCGTCACGTGATACCAACATAATTCAACCAGTTGCAATTGTATTTTATTGGCTCCTTGAATGATTGGCGATAGGTTGTTTACGCGCGTCTGGTACGTAGTTTTCAAAAGAGTGAGACCAGTTTGAAATGTCTGGAACTGTTCGGGAGTGGGCGGAGTCTGCGTCATTTACATGAACCAATCAGTGACGGTAAAAGTAGAAAGGGGAGGGTTATGTTGTGAAAGGTTTAAGATTGTATCTAATTCATTGTGTTTATTCTTTATTACTATTTATCTAAATAACTAATATTTATCGGTTTATTACCGTGATATCATTGTATGCAAGATTGACCAGCTAAACTAAAGATGCCTGGATACAAACATTATATGAGTAATATTATAGAGCGGTTTTTCGACATTTTTTCATTTCAACAAGAAATGGGGGTCTGTTTCAAGGCAGCAATATGATTGTGCAGAAACATTACAAATGAACTTTTGTCCAAGTTCGTTGCTTCATTTGATTTTTCATTTTGTCTACAAATGTTGCATGACTGAATCTCGTAATAATAAAAGAGTCCTTTTGACACTACCGATTAACATTCCTGTCAGAATAGCACATCTGACATCATCGTTATTCTAAATAAGAAACACTGCGTAAGGCGACAAATCGAACTCTTTGGGAAAACAGCCTTACTTGCCTCATCAATTATGAAAAACATTATCTCGCAGAAATCTTATAAAATGTGTAGAAATTGCATCAATTCAACTCGGTCTGTCGCAATTCGCTTTTGGATCTAAGTTCTTTGCACCTTACTCGAGTATCTCACTGTTCGCGATGGATCTGGGCTTGCAAGCGCATGCAACCAATCAAAGCGTCGCACCAATGCCCCCATCCTTTCCCGTGGTACGCTTTCGAATCTCGTCTGAGGGACTACCTGCTGTCGAAGAGAACCGAAGTCCCCCTCCAATGTTATGCCGACGTTGACCTTCGCGCGACCCAAATACCAAACCGATGACACAACGCCGAGGTATTCCCTCGCCGCTGGTATGCACACCACTCGTACAAACCTCAAATATTGGATGTTTTTGTTGGAGGAGGATTGGGCACATCGATCTGTTGTTTCCTGTTGCGATGTATCACTGGCGAATGATGGGAGCTAAACTGGCTATCACTTTTCTCTGCTTGTTTCGTTCAGCGAAAGACATTACCGACCGTTATTTTTGTTTCAGGTGATGCTGTATTTATATCTCTTTTGCCATCCCTTCCAATATTCATCTAACGCCTCTCCCCCTTACATTATTGAATTAAGATCGAATCTCGATGTTGCAAGTTCAGTGTATCAAATATCCAAGGTCATGAATGATGAATGTTGGATCAACATTACTTAAGAATGTTCCAGTTTTTGCTGGATGTCGTTTATTCGTTCTTTCACACGCTTTACGTTCATATTTTTTTTACCGAAAAGAAAAAAATACCTATAGCATTTTCCATTTTCCTTGTCACTCAATTGTTTAAAGCGCATCCCTAATCAATACGAAAAACAAGAATAAGAACAAATACATCAGCATCAGCAACAAACATATTACAACAATCACAACTACAATACGTCCACTAATATACTTCTACTACTACCGCTACTATACTACTACTACTACTACTACTACTACTACTACTACTACTACTACTACTACTACTATTTACCACGTCTACTACGGACTACTACTACTACTACTACTACTGCTACTACATACACTACATGTAGGCCTACTACTTTTCTTTTTCACCATCTTCTTCTCTTCGCTTCTTTTCTCTTTCATCTTCTCTTTCCTTTCCACTTCCTTAGTTCTTCTATTCTTCTTTTCTTCTTCTCCTCCTGCGCCTTCATCATGTTCTTCTTTTCTTTTTTTTTCTTCTCCATGTTCTTCTTATTCTTCTTCCTCATCTTTTTAACCTTATTCCATTGTAAACTGTATTATTACGACGGAGACGACGACCACTGCTTCCGTATTACAACAGCTACTTTTACTACTTCTTCTCCTCCTCCTTCTTCTTTCTCCTCCTCATCTTCTTCTTCTCCTTCTTTCTCTCCTTCTCCTTCTTCCTCTTCTTCCTCTTCTCGCATCTTCTTCTTCTTCTTCTTCTTCTTCTTCTTCTTCTTCTTCTTCTTCTTTTCTTCTTCTTCGTCGTCGTCGTCGTCGTCGTCTTCTTACTTTCTACTATATGACTATCAAATAACCCCCACCCTTTTGTGCTGTTTTGCTTCAGTTTTCTCTTCCCTGACCGGTGACACACTTGTACAAGATAACCAATACCCCGTTTTGGTTTGCCTGATTCTAGGGTCCATCGTGATCCATGTGATCGTGGACATCGCGCCTTTGGCGTGAAATACGAGGGTTGTGATATATAAACATCACGGACCGTGACTCGCCGAGCTCGCTTCTCTGGACGCACGCTATTGAGAGATCTTTCTCACAGAGGCACGTACGGCCTCAAAAAGGGATTCCTCTATTTTCAAGTCAATTTCCAGCTTTTTATTTGACAATTTCAACCTGTCAGAGTTCCGAAAACTTGACGACTTCCACCTGACCCATGTAACACTTTTTTTGTGCTTCCGCGCGAGCCATTCATGTTACAGCTTGCGTATACATATACTTGTAGCTCCACTGACCAAAGGAAAATATATTTGTATCATCCTTTCATTATTTTGAAGATGCTCGTCAAATATCAATTAGAGTGATTTATTAATTTGAGTTTAAATAAGTCTACACCCGTATAAAGAAAGTAGAAATAACTTGTTGATCAATCACACTCTGCGACCCAAATGAGTCGTAGGGCTACATTTCAATGATATGTTGATTACTATAATTATATTTAATCGGGATTTATTTCCATTTGCTGTTTGTAGGATTTTGATATAAGAAATTTGAGAAACTGCACGTGTTTAGATATAGATTTCAGGAATTGAATCGCAAGTTATTTCAAATCGTAGTTTGTAAGATTTTGATGCAGATAATTGGAGAAGAAAATCTGGAAAATTTTACATTTACATATTTCAGGAATTGAATCGCGATCGCAGTTTGTAGGATTTTGACATGAGAAATTAAAGAGAAATCAGGAAAAAATATAATTACATATTTCAGGAATCAAAAATACTTTTGCAAGTAAAAATGCTAGATATATATCACTGAAAAACGCAAGAAAAAAATACATTCAATGATTCTATGCACGTTTTTCCCCTGCACTTTTAATTTAATGTCACGTTTTGATGAACTTTTCGGTCGACTCACGCTGAGTGTTCGCCGCATCTTGCATTACCACCCGACGCGATCTGACGAACATCAGCATTCCAATCGAACACAGCCACTTGTCAGATTGATGTCAATGAGCTTGAATCTGTTCGGCAGAAGATTCCATCATTTGTTGACCGAGATTTATGTTGGAGCATTAATGTTCCCCGACGTGTACGGGGCGCCTTTAAATCGTCGTAAATGACAAGCTGATAGAGTGTGTCATGTAATCATCCGTCGTGAAAGAACGAGAAATAACGTTGAACCACGGCGGAATGCCAGTTATTTCGCTCCGTTCAATACCGAACCAGAAGCGAATGTCAGGTTGCATTAGCAACAAAATAATAAACAATTGCAGTTATTTCTGTTCTCTTTTGGCGTGTTTTATGGCTCTCTTGCCTGCAGGCATGCTGGGTTATAATGTAATTATGTGTTATACTTTGTATAAATCAGCGATGTCGGAAATGTACCTAGCCCGTGAGTTCATGCATCAATTATTCTATATGACAGGTACGACGCGCGGCGATAGTGTTTTCGCACCTTCGGTGTCAAAGGTCAAATACCTTTGTTTCAGGTGTATCGCATATACTGTATCTCTTGTTACAACCAAATTTACAAATAAGTGTCATATAGCGACAAAGGTAGAGTGGAGAGTTAGGTTATGGCAGAACTCGAATGCGTTTAATTCTTCAGTTGACACGTTGTACCTGCCGAGTTTCCACTTGTCAAACTGAACTAAGCTTGTAAAAAAAATGCTGTAATAAGTATTTTATGTAGCTGTACTTGAATCTCGGTGAGAAGAAATTGTGGTATTAAAATATCTGTTTATTACACTGCGTGTGTTGTTTATTCGACACTGTATGGATTAAATGGTGAAATATTATTTCAATTTATTTCGTATAAGTGTGTCAAAATGTTCTTAGCCTGTTCATCGATATATGTAGGACTAAGTCTCTACCCCAGAACAATCGTTCTTCACTCAAGTCTGAGCTTGTCACTAATTGCGTTTGTACCTCAAATCCCCTTACGAGTCATTTTATAAAATCAAGCCTGGGTTCATCAGTATATTCAGTTTGCACCTTAGACCCATCTTACCATTTAAGTCTGAGTTCATCAATATATTGAGTTTGTACCTTGGACCCATCTTACCATTTAAGTCTGAGTTCATCAATATATTGAGTTTGTACCTCAGACACAGTCTGATTTCATCAATATATTTAGATTGTACCTCAGACCTATCTTACCATTTATGTTGAGTTCAATTTATTGAGGTGGCACCGCAGACCCATCACATTCATTTTTAAAAATCATGTCTCTGGTAATGACATGAGGTGATGATGCGTGTGCTACCTCAAATGTTAATACCAATTTGTTTCCTCTTTATTCTGCAAAATGATGACATGACTTTTTGAGTTTGAGTTTTGAGGCAGTGAATTTAGGTTCTTCTGACCTACAAGTTTCTGGGTCGCTGTAATTAAAAGGTGATAATGTCCATACCACACTGTGCTCACGTGACCCCTCACCCTATTGAGTTTAAAGTGACTGAAGGAGAACGAACCCCTCCTCCCCCGCCAACACACATTCACTGAGTTATAGGTGGTTAGAAAATGTGTGAATTCCCCACCCCACCCCACCCCCCAAAAATCTTGCGAACTGCCATTCCCGAGCGAATATGTTGTTGAGAATGTCCGACATTTGCTCCTGCGACAAGTGATCCGACGTTCAATTCATGCACTATCCCTGACCTCAACCCTAACCCTAACCCCTAACACTAACTAGAACATTAACTAACCCAAGTTATTCTGAACTGGAAACCCTATGGTAACCCTAACCCTAAACTCCTTGTTTTCTGAGATATTGTCACCGGAGCAAAATCGGATCATTGTTGTTGAGTATAACCAACACACTCAGTACTACTGTAACCCAACACTATAGATTCCACATGCGATGTTCTGCGTGTAGTACTGAAAGGGTTAAAGGTTACATCACCAACCGAGCACCAACCCTCAAACACAAGTATCTTCCTGGTAGGATGTTCCACGTTACCTGTAGTTTGTGTAAGAGGGAGGAAACTGAGCGATAATTACAGAGTGAGTGGCTCGAAAGTTGTAATTTTTTTAGGGGAAGTAAGGGCGGAGGCTGGTTTGAGCATGGGGAGGTGCACATCTTGGGGAGGTGAAAATAAAGTTGTGCCCCCTAGTTTTTTATGCTGCTGAAGCACAAAAAGGGGTGAAGACTTCTTTTTACGGCGGATTCCTCTTGCCTTAGGTGGAGGGGGGGGGAGGGGGTGCACGTGCTCCCAGTGTGAACCCCCTCCCGTCTATGCCCTTGGGAAGAGGGGTCATTTGTCGCTGAAGGCCCTTAATACTACAATCTACGATAATCTTTCTCGACAACCGTTGGAAAGGTACCCACTAGTAATAACGCATTTTGCTAACACATTTTGATATCTGCGTTTTTCCGGGATGATTGTTGCTGTGACAACCGTAAAACTTGCCAGTGGTCTGGGCCAAATCGTCAGGAAGTTTTGCTGGGACTCATTATGTAATTCATCGGTGTTATTTAGATAAATTGTCATTACTCAAGAATATTGAATCGCGTTGTTGTATAGATCCAATCTGGATAATTGATTGCAATTGTGGCTGGACTGATTAGATAATGAAAAAGTAGATTTTTATTGTTTTTCCACATGATAATAAAATCGTGGCTATAGCCTACCTTCTAACAATAAACGAAATTAAACATAACATATATGTTCAAATAATCAAACAATATTCTTCAGAACACTGATCTACAGCGACAATAGATTAATCTTTATTTCAAAATACTTAGTTATAACTAGTTATCAATTTACATCATTTACTCATTTATGTAATAATTCATTTATTCCAACATTCATATACAATACTAGTTCGTTTACTTAAACATATCCGAATACATTCCAATATTCTCGGAACACTCACTGCATCTATATTTTTTCTGACCCAATAACCTTGTGAAAGGTCATTTTTTCGGTACGGAACTGTTTAAAATTTCTACTGATGAACCCTTTTCACGGTCTACAATAAAAAACATAGCCAATAATCACATGCACGGCACTTGTGCATCTTTTCTTCAGAATTACTTGGTTATTTCCAGACGATTAGAATTTTGCCCCGTCTCGACCAACTACCAGTGGGGAGGGCCAGGTGTCGAATTTTAAGGACAAAACGTAACATGGTAAAAACAAAAATCCTAAATTAAATTCGTGGTATACATTGTCTCTAATGACAGACCATAGATACTATGGACAGACGCTCCTAACTCCCACGTTCTTCGAACTTTTATCACAAAGTGACTCATCCTATAGACAGCTTGTGACCTTTGACCCCACGGGTTTCCCACAGCCCGTCATATTAACGTCACAGACAGCGCTGTTTTTCACCTGAAGTTGATTGGTCATATCAAGACACAAAAAAAAAAAATGATGATTCATTCCCCGTCCGTCTAGAAATAGCTATTATTACTTCCTAACAGGCTTTTGGATAAGAGGTATTATTTACCTTCAAAACCGGGGCAGGATTTAAGTTGTATTGGTATACTACAATTTTTACAAACTGTCTAGCCAGTAAATGAGAGTCCATTTTCGTTTTTACTTTAATATGATTTCAGCTTTTTTTTAATCTCACACAGCAGGGCGCGACGTATGATTTCGAAGCAAAAAAGAGTAAATCATAAAGAAATTAACTAAATACATATTCATGTAGAAGCAAAGAAGTAGACGTAAAAGGGGAGGAAAAAGAAATATGTTGCTGCTGCTGCTGCTGCTGCTGCTGATGATGATGATAATAATAATAATAATAATAACTACTACTACTACTTCTACTACTACTACTACTACTACTATTACTACTTCTATTACTACTTTTATTATTACTACTACTACTACTATAATGATATTGACAAAAGTACGAAGAAGAAGAAGAAGGAGGAGGTGGAGGAGGCAGCGGGAGAAGAGAAGAGAAGAAGAAGAAGAAGAAGAAGACGTAAGAAGAAGAAGAAGAAGAAGGAGCATGAAGAAGAGAAGCGAAGGAGGGAGCGCAGGAAAGGAGCAGAACTAGATTAGTAGTAGTAGCTAGTAGTAGTCGTGCGTAGTAGTATAGTCAGTGAGTAGTAGTAGTAGCAGTAGTAGTAGTGTAGATTTTTTTTTATAACCATTATAATGATGATGATAATAATGGTTAGATGAACGACTATAATGTCTTTTCCGAAGGGACAAATCGAAGTAGTGCTTATTTCCGTTTTGGTTTTTGTTTTAGGATTACGCTTCCGCCGTTCTAATAATTCCCTTTTTGACACCAGGAATCTGCAATGGTCTGACTTCAACAGTATTTCATTAACGAATTTTGATTTACATTACATGTATGAATATTCACATATCTTTATTCCTGAATATAAATTCAAATCGATAATCCTCTCTGGACTACACAATCGGCAAACCTGAAAGAAAGCCATGTGTACTCTGTAAGACTTTGTATTGATGTTTTGAATAGAGCATTTTCCCACGCAAATTTAATAGAAAAGCCCATCCGCCTATCATTTCGCGTCCGCAGAAGCCGCACCAGTGACCACTGCACGTAGTCTCGTCTGGCGCGAGAAAACATACTAATCATCGTCTCGCGTCCCTCGAGACTGTACAATATGGAGCGGTGTTGAACTGGGATTTGACTGTTTGCTTAAAGTTTGTTTCCACCAAGGTTATGCCTTTTACCGTTTCGACGAGCGGACTCAACCAAAAAACTGTTATTGACTTTTTCCTTTTCTTTCTCCATCAACTTTAACTACTAGAGCGAGGCAAGGGGCAAAACGAATGTTAGTATATGATTTTTGTCCCCGTTTTATCACACCAAAAACTTCGTAATTTAAAGGCAGGGGATCTCTTTTGCATGCATAAAAATTAACATTGTGTAAATACAACGGCATTTAGAAGAAAATGCCATCTGGGAACCTTTAGCAAAATATAGGAGCTAGAAACTCAAGTTTTAGTGAAATTATAGTGACCGTTAGACTCTGATTTGAATTTTCCTAAAAATTCCTACCAGAACGTACACTAAAGGGCTATTGTTTTTCTTTCGCATTTTTCAAATTCTAGGCAACTACTGACCCCCAAATTTCTCAGACATGCCTTTAATCAATAACCTAAGGACATGGGCTATCTTTTCCTGGTCTGCGGGGATGTTTGCAAATGAGATCCACCGCCTTTATCATGGCAAAATATTTCGGTTTATGCGCTAATCATGATAAGGTCAATGACATACAAAATGTAACGTTATTATCATTCGTATTGGCTTTTATTGCAGTAGTCGGTTTTTTTTTTTTGCCAAAAAAGGGAGGGAGGTCGTTTGAACACTCAAACCAACCCCCCCCCTCCCCCGTACGCCTATGATCAAAACGAACTGGTTCTGGCAGATTTACCGAAACGCGCAAGGTGTCCCATCCAAACTTTTTCGCCGGACTGCCACGTAATCACACCTGCTGCGCGGCGAGCAAGAAGTTCATTTAATCGCGGACATTCCGAACCTTTTACGGGTGCTGCAATCTTCTCCTGTCTGAAACAAAAATACCAGCGGAGTTTGCAAAATATTCTTTGAAAAATGAAATATTTTACCCCGCTGAGAAAGATGAAATTTCATTTCTAATTATAACTTGTGATCAAAGTTGGTAAGAATGTGTTGTGATTACGAGTACGAGAACAGAAATGGATCACACAGACCATTATAAAATCATCCAGAATATAAAAAGTGATATTATAAGAATGTCATTCTTGATATATCGAATTTTATTTGATTTCATTTCCATTTGAAAGAAATTCCCGATTAATTTTATGACATAAACTTTTAAAAACTTGTTCAAAATCTCTTTCTGGTGACAGGTTTGTGATAGCGTTTGCAGAGCAGTGTTATGACGATATACTTTCAGAGATACATGTAATAAGAAAAATGTGTTATTCTTCAAAGCAATAACCTTTTCTCTTGTCCTTTTATTGGAATTTTTGTTTTCAGTCATGTGACCCTGCGGAGTATGAGCAAAGCACAAGTGGACAAGTCGTATTTTCTCGAACCTGATATTTTTTTCTACTACTAGTCATCATCTGTACTCGTTAACACCGGCCCACTTGGGGGTTCGTCACGAGGTTCGAAAGTCAAAAAGTAAGTATAAAAAGCGGTTCCGTGTTTTAGGACCAGCGAACCATAACTTAGACGCAGAAGTAGTTTTATGAATCTAACGCTGAAGTTATCATTTTGTATTATCCTGTGCTCTTACTCTGTTCACCAGTATAGGCCACAGTGGCGGATCTACGGGAGGGGGGGGGGTTAGGGGGTTTAACCCCCCGGGCTGCCAAGTGAAAATGTAATGTTCATAGAATAGCGCCATAAAAAGCATTGGAAAGCACTACAAAACCATTAAACTTAGCATGAAAATACTATTAAACATACACAATTTAGTAGTAATAGTAGTAGTAATCGCAGTAGTAGTAGTAGTAATAGTAGAAGTAGTAGCAGTAGTAGCAGTAGTAGTAGTAGTAGCAGTAGTAGTAGTAGTAGTAGTAGTAGTAGTAGTAGTAGTAGTAGTAGTAGTAGTAGTAGTAGTAGTCGTCCACCCGTAGCAGTAGCTAGTCGTATAGTAGCATCACCACCATCAGCAGCAGACGTAGTAGAAGAAGTATATTATTCCTTTTTCTCTATTCTTTCTCCAACCCTGTACCTCCTCCAATCACCAGTACCTCCCTCATGTCTCTCTGGGTCCGTCCATTCATTTCCATAATTCTCTCACGGTGTGCCGTCTGAGTCTCAACTCCCACGTCGCCCCGGCCCATCGCCGCGGCCGTCTCGACAGCAACTCAAGACATGTCCGACCGATTTCCGTTCCCCGTCTTTGATCGGTCAAATCTTAAAGCAAATACGGATGTTTCATGTTTGGTTTTCAGTATTTTGTGTCTAAAATGACGGCGATGATGACTCGAATGGCAATACCGTGGAGAGAACACCCGTATCGCCTTACGAGGCTCTCAAGTTTGTCGGAAAGAGCGAGCCGAGATTTTATCTAAACCGACAACCTCGGAGACTAGAGCTTTTTGAAATCTTGCCGATTCCGCCCCGTTCCGCCATTTGCGAGCTGTCCGACTAAAACACTCGATCGATCTGATTTTAATCGTTATGCCTGGAAGGGGACGCACTTTCAAACAAGTAGGAATAATAAAAAAAAGTGTTCAAACACACATTGAACGGGATGCATTGAAACTAAATATAAACTTCAGAAAACAATGATGAATAGAGAAAGCTGATATTGAGATAAGTCTTTACCAAGTTTGCAGTTGACAATGATTTATTTATGTAACTGCAATATGGTGTATATATCGTACATTCCTATTGCGCCTGTGGGTATATGCACAAATCATAAAAGTACTTGGACGTTTCACCCACGAAACTAAAGAGAGGGGTTACGTTTGAAGTTACACTACAATTACTGGTGTTAACTTTAACTCTCAATGTGTTGCCCAATATGTCTTGAATTTCATCACTCCTGGTAAAAAAAAGTCAACTTTGGTGTTCGAAAATATTCTTTTGGTGCTTAAACAAAACAAACAGTTTTAAAGGCAGGTGTTTATATTGTGCATCACCACTTGTATTGAATTTTACACCTCAAGTTTTTGGAGTGTACTTGTGTAAAGTTGGTCACAATGCTGTCCACGTAACCAATGCGCATTGTATTTTATGCACACCGTTCCCCAGAAAAAAATGGTAAGAAATGTGGTGATACATTTTTTTTATATTTTTTTTTTACTAAGATTGACTAAATATAGGCAAAATATTAACCCATAGTCCCATACTCTTAAAAAAAGTGAATCGGTTTAAGGACTGGGGTTAATATTTGAAAAGGCTCAGAGTGAAACTGTCTGTGTGGATTCTCTGTGTTTTAAGGGTGAACTCAGTTTTT
>JZLH01S0597909.1:1825-9325 GCA_001188425.1 Eucidaris tribuloides
GTTTACAATGGAATGAAAATAAAATAAATAAATAAAATAAAATAAATAAAAAACCCACGGCCAGAATTTTTTTTAAATACACTTAGCAAAGACATGTTTCTAAGAACAGTAAATACATATTTTAAAGGTATATTTACGAAAATTATTATAAGGATTGTTGTCCGGATTTCAAGACGATGTACAGTAATTAGACCTATAAGAAAAAAATGTAAATAGGTAGTCGAGGGAGCGAATCGACCGAGCAGGAGTAGGAATTTTTTTGAAAATATGTGTTAAAAAGACGTGTTTCTGGGCATGGTAAATACGTATTTAAACATTTTCATTACGTCTTTCTATCAATATTTCATCTTTGTTCGATCGCCTCAGTTTATATATTAATATTTTCATTGTAAAAAAAGTTTTGTCCGAAATTTTTTTGGGGGGCTCAAGCCCCCCCCCAAGCCCCCCCCCCCCCGTAGAACCGCGCCTGGCCAGGAGATCCACTCCAACTGGTTTATCTTTCAACCAGTTTGGTTCTAAAGGCATGTTTATTTATTTCTCCCAATCATGTCACTGCAGAGCTTTAAAAGAAAGTATCCATTTCCACTGACACGTTATATAACGCGCAAATATTAGTGCATTACGCTTAATCACAATCAGATTAAGATTCATTTATTTATTGCCCAATTGGGAAATCATTTTGTTGGCATCGTAATATACAAATATATACATACATAGACACTAGTGTACAATATAATTCGATTATACAATTATATACACAACATAGATATACGAACAAACAAATAAATTTCCTAATAGTAATACACAAATTATTTGGATTAGGCCGATGATATAGTGATAGTATAAAGAAATAATGCATTATTCGTTGGTCTTGCTGAAAAATACTGTTAAGTTTGAAAATATTAATGTTGTTATCATTAGTAGAAGTGACATTATTTCAGTTATTATACCACTTTATGATAAATTAATTGGTTGAAAGAGGTGGAATTTAATGCAATACCGATGACTGGTGAAGAGCCGAGGCTTATTCATTCATTCGTTCATTCATTCATTCATTCATTCATTCATTCATTCATTCATTGTGTATGGTCTTGCCTGTTCACGAGCATACACAAATATAAGCCAATTGGTTATGCTTTTGTACAATGTTATATACACCCCCTTTTTTTGGCTATAGTATTGTTCAGACTGCTATGGTCCAGACGTTCACAATAAGAAATATTTTTACCACCATACGTCACATCTATTGTACTAGCAGTTGAATTACATGTGGGCCCTTTATTGTTGACCCGTGTCCCCCCGCATTAGCCGCCCATAAATTCTACAATTTCGCAATACATTTCGAAATCCAGTTCAAAGAATAAGTGCTTATCAGTGTTCGAGGTATGGACTTTACCCAACATGCTGTTTACACTGATTTGTACACACTAGGGCCACAGCGCAACCCGAGTAGCCCTGTCTTAATAGGCTCATATATAACAACTCCCTGCTCATACATGGTGGTTGTCAGTGTTGTCATCATGAGGACAAAATGTTGAAGCAGCACTGGAAGACTTGAAAAAGCAAGCAACTCGTCTGGTATTGAACACAGCTAGGATTTCTTTTCTGTAAGTTTAACCAAGAAATTTCCAGATTTGTAAACATCAAGGGCATGATGATCACCTGTACAGCATGGGGATCGATTTAATATGAGGTTATGTGACAGAATAGCAAACGTAGGCCTAAATAATGATGACGCTCTGAATATATCTGTATTTTAGAATTAAGACGAAGATTAATATGAGTATATAGCCTTTCCAATGTATGACAATCGGAATTTTGATCTATCAAAATGTTAAGATTTATACATTCTGACGTAAAAGCCAATAATATCCAGGATGTTGTTGTCGTTGTTGTTGTTTTTGTTGTTGTTGTACACCCAGTTTTGAACTTTTCTTAAATTTTGTTGAGGAAAATGCCTTCACTTGTATCTAGTGCATATACCTTGATCTACATGTATATCATATTTCATTAAAAAAAAAACTTTTGTTTTGTTTTAAATCTTCCATTGCACTAATTGCACTATAGCAGTGTATAGGATTGGCACAGTTAATCTGTATTCTGCACTTGAAAATTAGTGTGAGTTTTTTTGTTTTAACTTTATCAATTTATTTTAGACGCGTGGAAACAATTGCACATTGTTCTAAATTTTTGATATTGAATTGATGTAATTGCAAATGGTTAACATTATAATTTGGCTTGCAATGTTGTGGCAACAGATTCTATACTTAATATTACCCCGAATAAGACTTAGTGGAAGTCTAAACAATTTTTTTTTTATACCAAACTCTTATGTTAAATGGGCGTACACGGTTTTTCCATAAGAACAAGAAATGCAATGAAAAGTATGGAGTAAAAATATCTTCAGCTTAACCGAGGTTGCTGTTTGTTATAATATTATGTTTGCTTTTCACTTCACTCCATTCTACATTTGAAGGCAGATTCGGTTCGGTTCAGATGCGATTCTATTAGGGTTTTTTTTACACTCTTAAAATACACCCTTCAAATTTGAACAGGAATCACGTCAAATGGGGACTAACAGCATTTACATTCAAAATCTCATCAAATGTTGAATAAATTTGGTCTCTACTCAAATAATGATCAAAATCTATTGTTAATTTTTTTTCAAATATATGATAAGATTTTGAGAAGGAATCTTGTAAGTTCCCATTAACACGATTCTTTCTTAACATGCTCAAATTGGCGCTTGGCGTGGAATTTCATTCGCGCTATCGCTGACCAATCTCTGCAGCGCCTCCACTGTGGAACTTATGATACACGCATCTAATTGCATGGTTTATTGTATTCATCAGCTTGACTCGAAATATTTTCTCATATGCCATTCTTTGTAAACTTCAATTATTTATACATGATGCAAAGACATATTATGTGAAAGATACGTATGTTTATCATTAATGTTGTCATTTGCCCTATTTTAAATCTTCCGTGATTGCTGCGTATAAAAGGAGGACAGTATCTTAGCCAAAACTGTTAGTCTCCATCATCCACACAGCTTTGCAGACGAGCATTACTTTTTAGCTAGTTGCATTGATAATGTATCTGCAGTCTCATTCTTTATTTAAAATTATCACATTCCTTATACTATTCATTTTCTATTTAAATTTTGAATGGGACTACTTCGCTGCGCGGTCATTTTTTCCCCATGAATTGTGATTGTTGGTTACCAACCAACTAGTTCTCGTTTTTATTCCTGCGTGCATTGACATGTTTCTCCTTGGACAAACAAATTTTCTTTGTTGTGCAAATCACACCGTGTCAATCATAGAACCCAATTGTTCTCATGATGTGCCTTAAAGGACCAACAAATGCAGTAAATCATCTCGTCTTCGCTTTACGTTGGCACAAGGAGTGACTTTCCTCCGCGCCACGCGCTGATTTAGTCACGGCTCACTGCGCACTCATGCTGGACGTGTGTATGACTCCGCCCTAGCAAAAACTTTTTGTTCTGCAAATTTACATACAAATTTTAGGCATGTTTACAGCCTTCTTGCTCTGTCCTACAAATATCTTACTTACAAATTTCCTGTGTCCATCATAGAACTCATTTCTATGGTGTACTATTATCCGGTTCATGACTTATTGTAAATGTCGTGTCGACGTAAGGATCGTGGCTAACCTTTCCACTTCGGTCCATCGTCGTGGCGCAGAATACTTTACACATACAGTATTTCGATGAGTCCACTCTTTGATCAGTTTAACAGTTTTTTCCAAAATGTCATAATTTTTTTGTCAATATTTCTTAAACTTTATCAATGGTTGTTTAATTCTTTTGCTTTCAATCTAAAAAATCTAAAATGAATTTTTTAAGTTCAATATTCTTGACCAAGATATCAAAAATACTTCTTGCTATTTGTATTCCAATGGTCATTTACTGTTGGGGCTGCCCATGGACGCTCCGTATCTTTGAGTAATGTCGTGTGGCTGACGCTGGTGCCTTGACGCTCGCTCTGCGGGTAGAGGATTGGACGGTGAATTGCTCTGACTGGAAAGCATTGGCTTTATTCTCATTAAGTCAAAATATTGTGATAATTGCGAGTTCTTTCTTTTAGTCTCCTAACCCAAAATATTCAGGGCAATTTTTTCGGGACTGGGGGACAGTTTGTTTAGTTTAGCCGTCCCTCTCCTTTGAGCAATCATGGCCAGGAGCCATCTGCCTCTCACACGACGGACCTCTTCTCACCTCTCCTTTACGTTTTTTTTTTTCATTCACTTTTCTATCGTCAAAATCCACTTATTTTTCCGAGCTTTAAAGCAGAACGTGGAAACAACACTTTTTTCTCATAAATGGGTATTTATTTGGATGTAATCTCCATATAGAATATCATTCAACTCAACTGTCAAAATATGAATGTTCTTAGACCAGGTCAATAATATTATTTACATCATAAATTACTTTCGTATAGGCTACTTCATGCGAGCCTCACAAATTAAATAATCTGTTTGTCATATATGTCGTATTTGTGGTGCCCACTTATATAAAAAAGACATTTTGTATTGTGAGGATTTTCTTTTCTTTCTTTTTCAATTATCTCCCCCTTTTATTTTTGCGTGTTAAAATAACCCTTTATACTAGGGTGGTCGGCGTCTGCTCTGTTGCTTTCTGTTATTCCCAAGCAACTACTTTAACTGTGACCGAATGGGTCATGTATTTTTCATTTGTACGTATATTGAAATCAATCACACAACACACTTGCACTTCGTACTACACACACAAACACACCAATATGCACAAGGATAATTGCCCTTTGCAGTGTTCATTCCCCAAAGATCTCCGTACTTGACATTTTTGCATCATTAATATGATTCACTTGTGAATCATCCTGATATCCTAGCGGACGTTACAAATGTACACGATAGCAAATATTTACCACTCCCCAAGAATTTCAATATACATTTGCTTATACTCCAGACAATATCTCACTTTACATATAAACTCCAAGAAGTCTAACAGGAACTTTGAATATTTTTGAAAATTTCTTTTACACTCCTTAAAATAAGCTTTTCATTTTTCCGTCATCGGAATAAGCGGACATCGGCTAAATCAGAATTCTCCAGAGATTTTCAATCTACCCATTATAACATTTTTTTAAGGCAGATCGTAAAAGGGACGACAGCGGGGGTGG
The DNA here is from genome assembly GCA_001188425.1 of Eucidaris tribuloides. NCBI lineage: Eukaryota > Metazoa > Echinodermata > Echinoidea > Cidaroida > Cidaridae > Eucidaris > Eucidaris tribuloides. The sequence goes on from JZLH01S0597909.1 coordinate 7,009, forward strand.
TGTCGCGTTTTATATTGCCACAAACCTTAATTTCAAAATCGTTTGATATTAAACTAAGTCAAGAAAGAATCAATTATTTATTGAAATGAGTACTCAAATCTCAGAAATGTTATTATAGCGATTAATTTAATAGACCCCCTTGACACCTAACTGTGAATTAATTCTGTGACGGGAAACTAAAGATTTACGATCTTCACCAAAATCGGAAATGAAAACAAAACATTATTTTTATTCTTGGCTGATCTTAACATCAACTTCTCCACCCACATCTGGTAGCAACAAACTCAATGATTTTATGCAGTTAATGTACTCATTATGGTTTTCTCTTCGATTATAAATAAACCCACTAAATAAATCCACATTCATCAACCCAGATTGGACAACATTTTTTTCGAATGTCCACAATTAAGAAAACCATTGCGGGTATATTGTCGTCTGAAAGTTTTCGCGACCACTTACCCATATTTTTAACTTATGTGAATTGCAAATTATGTTTGCCATAAATATCTGATGAGCGCTTATATCGTAAAGAATCCAACGCAATATAGATTTGTTTGAACATTGATTTATCCTTAGAGGATGGTGCAGATGTATATAATGTAAATGATGTTAACACCGTTTATAAATATGTCAATGATAAGATTACTGTATTATATGAAAAAAATGTACCACTATTGCAATCAAGAAATAAAACGAAATTAAACCCAGAAATTCCGTGGATAACAAAGGTTATTAAAATCAATACAAACTCGAAATCGTCTCTACAAAATTAACATTTACGCAATCCAAATGACGCTAACCTAAACACATAAAAATCTATCGTACAAATTAACAAAATTGATTTCGTATATCCGTAGATTTATATTTTTCTACAGAATAAAAAAGGCCAGCTTCAAACACTCATGCAACATGGAAAATTTTATTAAAAGAGGTCATGGGAAAAAAGACTGACCTCCACCGTACGCTAATATTACATTAAATGGTACTGCGAAATCACATGATCCTAATCTTATGTATCGTTCAATTCAGTTTTTTACGAATATCGGCCTGAACTTGCCAGCAAAATTAATAATACTCACACTCAACTTTACCAAGACTATTTTCCGACCAAAATCAAGGACTGCCATCTTTTTTAAACCCAACAAATCCCAGTGAAATTATTAATACTTACCCAAATCTTCTTTAAAAGCCTACAAAATCCCCGGTTTTGACAAAAAAAGCATGACTCTCTAAACAGAAATAAATATCCCACTGGCAAAGCCCTTAACTCACATATTAATCACTCATTAATCACAGGGGAAGTTTTCCCAGATCTATTAAAAATAGCCAAAGTCAATCCAATTCAAAAAAGAGATCCTAATGAAATTAACAATTATCTGTCCATGTCCCTACTTCTGCATATCCCAAAGTCTTAAAAAAATCGTTTACAATAGTCATTACATAAATCATACTAAACATAATAGACTCAATTCAAATCAATTGGCTTCAGAAAAAACTATTCAACTGACCTCGCATTAATATCAAATTTATGACAAAATAACCAGGTGCTATGCCCTAACAAAGAACATGTTGTAGGTATAATTCTTAGTGACTTGAGCTAAAGCGTTCGATACGCTTAATCACGCCTCCTATTTTACTTCTCTAAACTCAGTCATTATTGGAATTACGGGGCCAACCACTCTTATGTTAAAGATATTTGAACAAATAGAAAACAATATGTCACGTTTAATGGCTTGATTCCGATTCCTCTTTTAGTTCAATGTGGTGGTCTCAAGGCTCCTCCTGGTCCGATGATTCATTTCTTCTTTAATATCTAATGCATATTACAAATACATCCTCCCTTCTTCTTTTGTTCTTATTTTGCCGCATACTAATAATCATTTTATTCTCCATAGCGAAACCTTAACTCTTTAAAACAAATACATTGAATAATGAATTGACAAAGGATCCAAATTGGTTTAAATCAAAACTTTCTCTTAAGTATAAAAAAGACTCACTCCACTTCATAACCATTTCAAAACATCATCCCCATAATACAAGAAACGCAAATACACCATTAAAAGATAGATGATACGCCACTAGAGTAAGAAACGATTCTAAATTTTATTTTTGGGAGTTTTTACGATGAAGCTTTGACTCTGGAATGAACATCTTGCAGACCATGTTATCATGGGCATTTCTAAAAGCATTGGAGTTAGTAATTTCCAAGTTGAAGTTTCTTCTTCCCCATCCAACATTATTTTCTATTATATAATGCCACTGTTCTCCGTATATATCCTATTGTAACATCGATGGGCATTTTGGTTCTACTAAAATT
>JZLH01S0597909.1:14325-20874 GCA_001188425.1 Eucidaris tribuloides
CAGCTCGCCGCCTACAAGCTCAGCACTGCGATAAATCATTAGCTGTCTTTCCAATAATGCCCTCGCCCATGTCACATGTTTGAAACATACCGTAATGCCTATGTCCTTGTGTTGTTTTTACATCTCATAATATTTTGTCGACGTTCCCTTATTTTAGCCCACTGTACCCCCCCCCCCCCGAGCCAATTCCCGCCCCGGACACCCGGTTGACTCCCATCTCCCACGAGAAGCTCCCACCTCCCGAAAACTAGCCTTCCCGATGACGTCTTGTTTGACTTTCAAAAGCGGACGTACCCAACAACGTCTGCGACAACATATTCGCTCCTGTAGAAAAAAACAACCTAATTTTTGCACCAGCAATGTGGACTCAGAACAAAAGATGCAGTCCAAGAGGTGCGAGTTGAACGATCTCCCTAGCCTGACAGAACCGCCCCCCCAGAGTCGACTGTCTTCGACGAAGGTCTGCGACACACCTCATAAGTATCACGATGCAATCGCCCGAACAACAGAAATACTCCGGTATCAAAGCCATGTGCCAACCACCCTCCGACTCACCAGCATGTGTTCCACGCTCCCACACACCAAACTTCAAGGAAATGAATGTCGTACTATGGCTTATCCCTAAAGGACAACTGCCCCCCACAGAAGAGCATACAAGCATCCAGTAGTTATGAGGTTTCCCTCGCCTCTCCCTACCATTTAGAAATCCTATCAGAAACTTTGCTCACCTATTCACTTTGCGTTTTCAAATATTGAGAACCAAAACGCCACTGCGCAACCGACAGTCCAGTGTATGGTCGAAAACTCTCAAAAGTTTTCTTCAGTAAGAAGGGTTAAAGTGTAATAATGGTGATTGTATGAAAATATATATAAGTCCTCGAGTATACTGAACCCACCAACCCCCCCTCCCACATCCTCAAATCATCACACATCAATCGCTCATTCTCGTAATATAGCGCGGACCACAGAGGTGTGGTCATTAATTATGTTCCATGTGGTTTGGTATAATTTGTTTGCGCCTCCCGCGCCCGGGAAGCGTTCGCCCTCCTTTCTAGCTTTATGCCACTTAACCCTCTTTGGTGCGAATTATTTTTTTAAACTTTGGCAATACACTCTCGGTCAAGACACTTTCGGAATCGAGACCATCAATGTTTATGGACTCAAAAGGAGCCTGGCTTTCCCAAGATTTGAAGTGTTGCGAATAGTGTTGAAAACGGATAGGCCTATCACTAGGAGAGATAGAAATCAAATAATTTTCCTTCTATTGTAATTACATCTTTTAGTTTCTTGAGTATTATTGATATTCAATATGAGTTTCAGAAGTTACATTTTATTTTACACTTTTACATCTAATTACAGCCTTGATCGTGTTGTGTATGGTAGTTTCTGAATTCTTATGTACATGATGATATATATTGTTGTTCTGCCTAGTGTATACAGGACGTTCGTTATTTCTCTTAAGCGACTTCGAATTGCAATACAAAACCAATATTATCTGATATTTATAGACTGAGTCTCTAACATCAATTGTTCCTACATGGACAATGGTATTATGTGCATTCATATCTCTGACATCGCTTTGATCAATTCATATAAGTTATGCTTTCCGTGCAGATTAAAATACTATGGTTACATGAGGTTTGCCTCCCATGTCTTGGGACGTTATTTACCAGGCATAAGTGATGTCTATAGAAAACAAAACTATCACTCTCGAAAACAATAGGATACAAACCCATTATATATAGGGTTGAATTATATTGTGTCAATTTTATTTGAAATGTGAGTTTTCATATCTCTTGTGCATAAGTTTCTCTGAGAATCTCTTAGTCTGAGCCTGATAACTTTTCGTTAACTCACTCATTTGTTAAATTATCGTCAAAATGGTGGGTTACCGTAGTTCATTTTCTGTTCTTTTGAATTTATTTATGTCTTACTTATCTCTCGATTTCCCGAGAATAATATGCTATAATACAACGACGTTTGACCAGTACTCGAGCGAAAGTCGTTATATTATATTCATTTTAGAGCATGCTTACAATCACTTTCACTCGTGGTTTCATTATTTTTACCACTAGGCATAAATAAGACTACACTAAATAGGCGTATTTTGTATACAGCGGATGCTGATCAAACAGAGTGAAAAAAGTATATATTTACTCAACTTGACTCAATTAATAGGCACTTCATTACTATAACTTGTGCTCGCCCTATACTATGTCACTAATGATTATTCAGGTCTTTTGACAACTACAAGTTATTATATCATTCTTTTATTGCTCAAAATCAACCTTCTCTCTCTCGCATATGCAATCGCAGCACTTTAATAGAGCTTCTCATCCACTACTATGAAATGTACTCTCTCTTTAGGCCATTTTATCAGTTAGCAAATACATCTCTCTCTTATTGATACATAGAAATCTGTGGTGTTCTTCGTCAACCTGTTCTCTCTGCAAATTTAGTTTCGACCTGCATTATCATTCGTCGATAGAACAAACATACTCGACTGCACACTCTTTTTGTGTGACAACATATACTCCAGATCTGTCGGTTGTATTCGCCGTTCACATTATTGACCCATCCTTAATATTTCGGAGACGTGTGCGATTGAAATGAGTGCCAAGGTGCGTGTACGTTTGAGCTAGTACGGCGTTTTCGATTATCCAAAATAGATGACGGGTTAGCCATGTTTCACACTGTAGAAAACAATAAAGCTCTTAGCAGACTCCATTAGACCTTCAGTAAGTCTGAGGTACAGTAAGTAAAGTCAGTTTCAAAGCTAGTTGAGAGTAGTTTATGGCAGTTTAGTCTATCAGTTGCACTTTGGTGTAGCTCCGGAAGTAGTATTAGAGCTCTCTATGTTTAGTCCTCTCAGTGTTATGTATAGATTATGGTTAGTAGAGTAGTGATATTTAGTATACGTGAGTCTAATAAGTAAGTGAGTGATTAGTACATAATGATGAGTGAGGATAACAGAAGGCTAAGACTCAATGTAATAAAGTCTATGCTATCCTTTGGAGAAAGGGGTATGAGTCTAGTAGGTCTTTTGAGTACGTAGTTGTGAAATGCAACTAACTTATAGTCAAGCAGTATAGTAGTCGCATGACTTAGCGTCAATAACTACGACAGTCATGCGATTCCGCACTCAGTAGCTTTTGAAAATAAAAGTAGTAGATTTAGGTAGTGGGTAGTTTTGCTCATCGTGAAGAGTGTCATATAAGGTATCTTTCTGGTATACATCAAATATGAATAAGACAAAATGTTTTGTAGTATCCAGGGTAAGTTAATGTAGTTGTACGTAGGTGAATAATAGTGGCAAAAATTGAGTAGTAGTAATACGCGTCTACTAGTATGTCAGTAAGTTTAGTTCATGAGATAATAGTAAGTATGAGTAGTCAGTAGTAAAGTACGTTCAAATTTGAGTGAGCTAATAAGGGTGTAGGTTGGTATCAGTGGAGTGGGTTTTAGCTCAGAATTTTCGATAGTAGTAGTGTTCGTGTAGTTGAGGTAATCAATAGGTGAGATAAGTACAGCCCATGGAAAATGTATAATGAGATAGTATAGTAGCTTGAGATCCGTAGTATACGCCTATTTAAAGTTAGTCATGTTTTATGTCTTTGCTTAATTAGTTAAACCAGAGTAGTAGTAAGAGTGAGGTAGTTGGTAAGATCTTGCATTTTTAGTCTAAAAGATTAAAGTTTAGTATAGTTATAGTAGTTACGAGTGATTATTATAAGTACTTGTCGATTTGTATAGCAAGCTAAGTTTAGTTATTGGCGAGTTAGTCCCAGTTGAAATTGACTCTAAAGTGTGAAACCTTACGTAGGTTAAGCTTGATATTTAGTAAGTAAGCGTATAGTAGCTTAGATAAAAAGTTTATCAAGGTACATCTAGTAAAAAGTATGAGTATACACAGTAGAACATAGTACATGATTAAGTATTCACAGTAAGAAAGGTGTATATTATTGATTTAAAATTAAATGCATGTACAACATGCGTAGTTTGTAATGTTGTTCGGTTGTGTGCGGTTGACTGTGATGGTGAGTGTTTTGACTGCATGGCCATGTTGTGTTTTGTGTGAATACTTGTGCTGTGAGACATGTGAGGGCAAACCTCATAACCATTGTGATTGCTTTGATCTCGGAAAGTACAGTTACATCTTTAAGAGAAATACATTCCAGCGTTGTGCTCTGTGAGTGTATAGGACTAATTGCATGAATTAGCGATTCCAGAACTTCCTTCACGGTGCATGTCGTGTTTGTTTGTGTGACTAGTACATAAGATTTCGTGAAAATAATTCACGCAACTTTGTGTTGTGTGTGTGGTCAATGTCCTTTTGGGGAGCTTCGGATGGTGATGTAGTGTTTTGCTCGGTATGTGATTATCGTGATGATATGGTGAGGAGTCCCGAGTCCTCTACAATCAGAGTCTGCAGTCCGAGTTCTGACAGTGTATGTGCTATGTTAAAGAATTATTCGCAAAAAGGTTAACAGTGGAGGCATAAGGAAACTCACCTCGGAGGCAATTCCCCCAATTAGACAAGTCTTGCACGATACAATTCAGAATTTTTTTTTTATCTGGAACATTGATTAAGACTCCTCCTTCAGAATAAATTGTTTGTGCGCGTTGAGTGCTGTGTGGGAGTTGTCGATTGATGTATGGAAGTAGAAGTAGTTCTGAGGGAGTTGTCTTTGGGGGGAGTTGTCCTTTAGTTTGACAAGTTTGTGTGTGGGTGTGTGTGTGTGTGGGGGGGGGAGTTCTCTGGGAGATGTTTTTCAGGATGGTATCGTCTTCCTGACAGTTGTCTTGGGGGGGGTATGTCAGGTGGGAGTTGTCCTTGGAGGAGTTTGTCTTTGGGGAATTGTTCTGGGGTAGTTGTCATTTGACGGTTACCTTCGAAGGGAGGTTTTCGGGATGTGTATGCTGCGGGGGAGCTTTTCTCTGGGAGATGGTGTGGTAGTCTGTATGTGTGTGTGTGGTTGGGGGTCGGTGCATGTATGTTGGTGTATGTGTGTTGTGTGCGTTGTGCGTGTGTGCGTTGATCGGTGTGGTGTTGGGGGTGGTCGTGCGTGTGGGGAATTGGCTCGTGGCGTGGTAGTGCTGTGTGGTGCGTGTGTGCGCTTGTAGTGCGCGTGTGCGCTGTGTTGTGTGTGTGTGTGTGTGGTGGGTGGGGGGGTTATCAAGTGGGACGTCGTTTCCAGTTCCAGGGGGGAGTTGTCCTTGGGCGCGGTGTAGTGTGTTGTGTGTGTGTGTCGTGTGTAGTGTGTGTGTGCTGTGTTATGTGTGTGAGGGAGGGTCGTTCGCAGACGTGGGACGTGTGTTGTCTTCCGGGGGAGTTTGTGTCTCGTGTGTGGGGAGTTTAGGCAGGCGGGGGGGGGGCTGTCCTCTGCGAGAGTTACCTAAGTGGAAGTCATCCCCAGTGAGAGTTTCATCGTGATGGGGCTTCGGTGGAGTGTCCGGCTGGGGGGCGGGCTGTTCTCGGGAAAGGCGGTCTAACTGGAGCACAGATGTTGTTGGGGGTGCTTTTCAGGTCGCACTTCAGTTAGTAATTGAATTTACAGTAATAAATCACTATTCTTACCAGCAGTAGTAGTAACACTAAATATTAAACAATTGATTCATGATTACATTTCTATTTGTTATAATATTTCTTCTTTGGGCAAATAGTTGATAGCGCCTTTATGATCATTAAAACAGTCATCATGTCAATTGTCTGTCAGACTCGTTCAGCGTCTTATCATAAACAGATGTTTCTAGAATTAAACACCAACCATTTTTTCAACTTGAAGGCACACACTGTTTAGAGCTCTTATCCTGCAATATATATATAAATATATAATTATAGAGTCCTACAACGGGTCTCTATGGCATCAGCTTTAAGACTAAAACATCTGATGATAATGACAGTTGTAAGAAAATTTATAAAGGATGTGAAAAACAATACCTATTTTTTGCAAAACCCAATTTTGGTCTCCCTTGGTGGCGACTCATTCCCGAGTCCGTTCATTTGGTGTGGAGTCTCCGATTGTATTATCTCCGAGTACGAATTCGAGAATAGATATCATGAGTAACATGCTACGTATTGTCGTTATCGACCACATTGTCCTTGGTCTCCCATCTGAGTTCATAGACAATGTGCTCGTCAGAAGCAGTTACTCCTTAAAGGGATTATTGGAACATCCAAAATACTCGTAATTCCCTTAGTTTATCGACCTAATCTGAATAGTGTCTGGTGTCGAAAGTCTTATAGCTCCTGTACCTGTGATATTGATGACTATCACGATATAGTGATAAGCACCCTTGGGTCAAGAACATAGTACAACTAATTGATGCAAAGATGATCACTCAACTGGGTGCTCAGACATTAAATGTAACTCAAACATACTTTGTATAATACAAATATAGGTGACAGAATAATTAGCAAAAAAAGAAATTCCACAGGTCCACTGCTGATTGAATTATTGTCAGCGGTACGAAGGATTTCTACTAACATAATAGCAGCAGCTCCTATAAAATGGGGGGGAAAAGACAGTATATCTGAGAGGGAATAGT
>JZLH01S0597912.1:0-21913 GCA_001188425.1 Eucidaris tribuloides
GAGTTTTGAAAGAGGTAAACATTGTAGTTAAAGGTGAAGTGATGTTTCTTTTTTGAGTTATTCGATTTCGATTCGAGTTTGATTGATTAATTGCTTTATTGATGGATGGATCGATGGATGGATGGATAGATGGGTGGATATACCTATTTGAGTGATTGAACAAAAAGGAACAAAATAATCATGGCAGTGTCTTACTACGTATGTGTTGTGTCCAGGATCTTCGTTTGAAATAAACATTAGGAATAACCCCTACAGAGTTTTAAGAAAAAGCTACATATTGAAACACAACAACTTTGGTTTTTAAGTCATTATTTGTTTAATCAACGAATTATGATGATTCCTTCAAAAACAAATATTACATGGGAAAATAAAAGCTTAAAAGATAATTTACTTAATACACGTCATTTATGTTTTACGTGTATATGCACCTCCGTCGATACTAAAATGATAACATTGAATAAAATCTACTAATGAACAAGTAATTCAATAATACAAGAATGCATACAGATTTGAGTTAGGTGTCAAAATTCAGAATTATACTTTATCACTCTTGAAGTAGGATTTTTGTTTTGCTTGACTAGGCTATACTGCAAAGAAATAATCGAAATGGCAATGTCAAGAAATGTCTCAATCGCAGATGATATAATTATCACTTCCGTCATCATGGGCACACGTGGTTATTTGAGAGTTTGATGGGACATCACCAGAACTGATATCTCTATGGAAATGAAATCAACATCAACATCGTCAGAAGATGATATTTGATTGACATGGAAATGTAGATGACAATCTCATATGTTGTTACACATAAATATGAATATGTTACGTAATTCATATCTGTGATTTCAATCGCTGTGATAGAATGGAAAAATAATTGAGCATAGCGATCTCAACCTTAGATAGATATCTGAATACGAGTAGAGGTTCATATTATAAGGCAAGGTTGGATTTCGCGAAAAAAAATGTCAGTTAAGAGCTAAATAAAAAGAAACACTTTCTTGGGGAGAGTCAAGAAAATAATAATGTAAACTGTGCCACGATATATCGCTGATACTATTTTATTTTGTAATCTGGGAGGAAAAACATATATTATACTTTTTACCAAAACCCGGAGATTTCGATTAAGGTTTTACCAAATGAAACACACACTATTGGTTTTGTTATTTTGCCTGATGATGGCCTCATTAACATACTTTGTTATTTTTTTTACACATTGCCTGAAATCAAGTTACATTGATAGTACATGTAAATACATAAGAATACTCTCATGTGCACACCACATGAAACTAATAATTGATCGAATTTTCATGTCCAGACCCCAAAGTTCTTTCAAAATCCTTTATCGCCATATGTGGCGTTGTCTTTTCAGGTATTGGACAAGTGACACAACGTGACGCATGCGCAGAACAGCTCAGTAATCTACATAGTTGACAGTATGACAATTAACGTATTGTAGGGTTAATGAAGTATCCATCATGGATTTGAAAGTACCCAGTAGTTTTTATCAAATAGGGTTATGTATCTAGCAAACTTCGTGTACTTAAAAATGTCAACACTAAATCACATGAAATTTAATTTTCGGTCAAAATGTTGCATTTTCAAATATTTTTTTTTTCAATTATACACAAAGGTTAAGGGTTGTTTTGTATTCAATGCTTTGTTTCGGTCAAAATTGAATTATGTTAATTATGATAAAGGAATTACGTATTGTTATTGTAATATATGATTATTATGATTTGTCGACACTATCTTCACCTATTGATTTGTTTTAAATCATTTAAAGCTTATCTTTGTATTTTGTTATATTTTTGTTATTTGAAAATGGAAATAAAATGAAATGAAATCTAAATAAAATGAAGACAAATCCACTAAAGATATACTTCTTCTTGTTTGGATGTGCACTTTGTTAAAGGGAAAATGTTCCATCTTCGCTGTTCACACTCCAAATCCATTCCATCGATGCGTTAATATATTCTCTCAATTGTAGGGTGATGGATAAACCCTTTCTGAACATTTACATGAACGTGACCTACTTGAATAGGAAAACAACTACTTGCTCAGCTTTCAGGTACACATTAAAAGCTTTTACGGTAAGATGTCGCTCCAGGAAACTCAAATTTTCTTAACGTGGATTTTGTGCAAAGAAATCTTATTAGTTAAATAGGACGAAAATTGCTGAATACAGTAACCTAGAATTCAATTTAAAAAAAAAAATCATTGCAACAAAATACGTTAAAGACTTCGCATTGGTCTTGTATTTTTTTTTTCATAATGAACCAGTCGACTAAACTTAAGACTTTTTTTTAAATTCTTAGTCACTTTCTGACATCATCACTTACTCTTATCAGACAAAAACGATATATTTTCAGTAAAACTACACACTAAGAAAAATAGGTTAACTTTGCACCTTTAGCGCACCTTTATAGTTAAAAGGTGCAAAGTTGCACCCGTAAAGATGTTTCCAGTGTGACATTGGTCTGCACCTTTAATGGTGCAAAGTTGAACCTATTTTTCTTAGTGTGTATAATCTACACAACTAATGGTAAATTTCTCCTTTATTTTGAGAATGTATTTGTTATCCCACTCAACTTAGCGAAAGCTTAACCATGTCTGCTACTTCGGTTTTATCTATCTTTCTATCCGTATATCTATCTATCCATCTCTTTATCTATCTATTAATTCAATCATTTCTTTCATCCCTTTCTTTCTTTCTGGTTTCTTCGGGTTTTACCTTGAGATAAAGTTAATTATGCGAGAAATATCGCATATGGACATGTCAAGATATTCTTTAAATAAGTCGCCATATGGGAGGAAGGGGACCCCAAAGAATACCCGTTCGATAAGAATTAACTCTCCGGGTACCAGGGCAGTAAAATCTTAAAAGACTTTATTTATACATCATATTCTGGGTGAGACACTGAAACGTTTACGTGCCACCGCTCTTCCGATTCTACGCCACCTGTATATCCATACCCTACTTGAAAACTCCATTTACTTAGGCCCTACTTCATTATATACAAGCCTATGGTTATGAGAGGGTTAACGTGATCGCCACCCATGGGCTACAGAAACTTGTTGCTATTCCCTCTGTATGAATCACATGTCACAGAATCTACACTCTAATCTTCCACGGTTATTTGAATATATCGATCTCACTCTTTTCACTCTGTTTCATGTTATAAGAGAAGGAAGAAGGATCGATGCAAAAGGCATGGACAATTTGAGATCATAAACCCTGCAGCTTTCTGCAACTCTGGGTATGACTCGTATGTAAATGTTTGGAGTAAGTCCGACATACAGAACCCACATTCGAAACCCAAGTAACTATCACTTTCGAAAGTAGAACCGATAGTAATGATCCTAATGGGGCAAGCTGCTCTTTGCGATCGATAGATTGATAGATCAGGTTAAAGGAGACGATTGAGTTTGGTCTACGTGGGAACGACTGGACGTGAGAATTGCAGGTTTGTACCGAGTCGATGTATATTAATTTGATTAAGGGTACAATTAGGGGAAAACTTAGTGGAAAAGGTTAACAGAGCAATACACAAAGAAAAGTAAAAAGCACAATGGAAACCAGCATAATAACAATACTTTTTTTAAACCTAAAAAAGAAATGTTTAATTATTTTCCAGAGTTGAATGGAAACTAATCGTAAACAGTGGTAATTTCAAAGAGAATTGAGAATTGAGAAAGAAAGAGGAACAAACGTTGCCAAAAATGATAAGTAGATTATAAGTAAAATAAATAGATAGATCCTTCTGTCATGATCTGTCATGACTGATACCCACTTGAATTACGTCTTCATGAGATGGTTTATCATTCTGGGATCCAAATGTTCAAACAGAAAGGACCTTTCAATATTCGTTCCGGTGGCGTGCACATTTCTGTGAGTGTCTGCTTGTGTGTCAAAAAAATGTGTATTATTTTCATCAGTATAACACAACATTACCACATTATGATGCCGCACGATCGTATACAAGTACCCTTTAAGAAGCAGTAGTTTCATTATCACTCGAGGCTACAAGAGTTAGTGTGCGTTCTTTCGTTTTCCGGGCAAAGCATTGCACGACATGCTGTCAGGGGTTTGAAATCGCGAATGTCTCAATTTAATGGCGTTTCTCCCTTCGAGCGATGTCTCCCCTGCCATATTGACACAATTTTGAATACTAAATACGTGAACTATTGTTTTTACCTGATTGACCTTTACAAAAGGGATGCTAAAAGAGGAACGGAAGTACGTTGACTCGAAAAACAGAAACAGGGAAGAAGAAGAAAAAAAAGATAGGGCAATTAGTTTGTGGTGATGAAAGACAAGGAAAAAGTGGTTGAATATGTTTTTTTTTGAAATAATAATTGTATTTTCAACATGACGAGGGTTTTTACAACTACTGCTTGTTCAACACCCCAATTCACATGTGCTTGCCTATACATGTGTACCATTTTTATGAAGTTAAATAGAGTATTATAACTAGCACCTCTTCATTGGACAGTCTCTCAGTCCACTTGATTTTAAACATGCGTCGCCATATCCGCATCTCGAATACTTCTAATCTCTTACAATCGTCTTTCCTCAGAGTCTGCGGAATATGATTATTTATTTTTGTAATATCTGGAATTTGACTGTTTCAGCAACTGAGGTTATTCGGGGAAAGCGGATTTCCCCTTTTCCGTTTGAAATAGCAATGCTACAGTACAAAAAAGGAAAAATATAGTTCTTCATTATTTTGTATAGATGAGGAAGAGATTTTGTTTACATTTACTAATTTAATTATTTGTTATGTATGTATCTATTTAATCATTCGTTTGTTTGTTTGATATTGATGAGTTAATTACAAAGGGTTTCTAAAAAGGTTACTACACAGGGAAAACCTTTCAAGGTTTTAGTAACAATGATCAAAGGCTCTTCAAAGAGTAGTTAGAGCTCAAATTGATTCTAGTAAGAAACTTTGAGTTTATAGAAACCCCTTTGCAGAAGGCCCTTTCCAAAGGTTCAAAAACACGAAACCAAAAGCCTTGTAGTTTTTGAGAGTTACAATTAATTTCACCGTTAATTACAAACCATTCAAATCAGATATTGCCCAATGCTGATAACTTCTAACCAGCCCCAGGAAATTCTCCACATGAGAGTATTTGTAACACACATCAATGTCAAACCTAAATATCTGACCAATGACATTGCCCTCTGATTACATTGTTATATTAATTGGGAATACGTGTATAGGAACGGTTCAATCATATCTTTAAAATATCAGTTAAGCGGTACTAAATTTTTGTACAATAGCAATGAACTTTTTTGTGCTATTAGGTAAGTTTTTTTTTTACCATTTTTCCCAACATTGCAGTGCTTAAAAGCGGACGTTTTGCTCACAAGTGGCCACACAACTAACTTTTCTAATACGTTGAGATTGCTGTAAGATTTTTGCCATACCAAAACAAAGTCAGGTTGCCGGTTAGGGTTATATCGAAAAGGTCAATATACTGTGAAAAATTGCAGTTACAGCATTAGCATAACAATATCATCTTACAGGTGCGATTTGTACCTCGTCCCTAAGATGCAACTCTCTTCTCACGAGTGCGAACTCAAAACACAATGCCTGCGAGTGGACCGGATTGACAGAAAGCATACGTCACATGAACGTCCACTGAAACCACTTGAGCATTCCGCGTTAATCAGCCTCTCTCGCCCCATTCATCACGAATCCCGTGCCGAAATCGTGATAAACATTTTAACCACCCAACCCGTGAGGGCTCCCTTTGGATAAATATGGAAATAAAAATCTTTACCCACCTGTCAAACCCAGAGTTCAAGATCTTTATAGATGTAATTCTAGTCAGGTTGTTGTATTCGGTTTATTGAATCTGTCTCCTGTTCGTTAATGTGGCGAATGTTTAAGGAGTAATGAATAAAAGGGATGTTAAACATGTTAAAGAATATTATATCGACCTTAGCATCTCTCTTTCGTTTGGTCATTATGCAAATTATTTTAAGTTGAACATCTTTTTCACTTTTCTGTTCTTTTTTTTTGTTTTGCATTTTATCTTTGCCTTTTCAGAATTATCACAAGTACAATCTATATAGATACCACAGAGAAAATTGTATTTCCTGCCCAAAAGTATTATTCGGGTATCCATTTACTATTATGGGAAATAAGAGTAGTATATGATAAAACCACGCCCAACAAAAGTTTCCGAAGTAACATGGAAACTGCTAATTCCACGAGACGCCCTATTCTTGCAATAACATTTTAGCTTTTTGTCGAGCTCTCCCTAGGGGTGTTTTTTGAGCTGCTATGTCTTAACCTAAGAAAGACAGACAAATATGGAAATTGACATAGAATACAGGTCGAGCTCTATAATTTCACACTAAATTGCATCTTTATCCCAAGATGACATGAAATCGATTTTCACCAGAATGCTTTCATTCGGTGGCAATGTTCATTAATGTCCGTGTATGTTACGCATATTCGCACAGATGCTATGAGACAAGTGGAAAATCGCATTGGTAGTGCCGTCAAAAATTTGATCTCATTAATACGCGAATTAAATCTAGGAACATGGCTATCAGGGTGCAGCCATCAGCATAAACTGGATCAGTTATATATCATGTTTTTTTCCCGCGTCGGAGCACTATGTGTGCCCTTAACACTGTTAGATTCGCTCTATTTCACCAAGTATGCAAGTGTGAAGTGAATGGTGAAGAAACACATCAATTGCCTTAGATAAATGTAGGTCCTTCCGTGGGTAAAGGTATTTTGCATTTTTCGGAATGTTTAGATGGCGTGGCCGCAGCACAGGAAGATCTGGGAATAGACTTCCCCGTTATTTTCCCTCACGCTCCGCGGTGAAACCCGAGACTAGAGTTGACCTCAGCGTTGGAGGAATAAAACCGAATATTCAAAAGCCAAGAAAAAACATCCATTCGTTTGTTGTAAAAGTCATGTCTAGTGTTTTGCTTTGAATTACGAGTTGACTGTTTTACGGTCACGACATTAAGTTAACTTTCTGAAAGTGTTCCGATATCAAGCATGCAGAATGGTCACGTAAGTTAAGAACATTATTTCATTAGAAACAAATCTTTGAAAGGTTACATGGATGAACTTATTAAAGCCCAAGTTTAGTTTTGGGGATTTTTTGTTATTTGAAAGCTTTATGCCCCAAAGTCATAACCCTGCAATAATAGATTCTGAATGTCTTTAGTTTTTTTTAATTAGTTAATGAAAATCTCGGGGGGGGGGGACCCCGAGATTTTCGACTTTATTTTACATTATAGCATCAAGGGTTAAAAAAGCTTAACGGTTGCATGTGTTACACCTCATCTGAAAGAGCAGACTCTGCTCTTTCAGATGAGGTATAACTCATATAGCCTTCTTTTTGTCTAGTTTTTTTTTAAATTATTGAAAAATCTGTATTTTACATTATAGCATCCAAAGGGTTAAAAAGGTTATATGAGCTATACCTCAGCTGAAAAAGCAGAGTCTGCTCTTTCAGATGAGGTATAACACATGTAACCTTAAAGCGTTTTTAACCCTTTGGTATGCTATAATATAAAATATAGTCAAAAATCTCGGGGTCCCCCCCTCCGAGATTTTTCATTAACTAATTTAAAAAAAACCGAAAGACATTCAGAATCTATTATTGCAGGGTTATGACTTTGGGGCATAAAGCTTTCAAATAACGAAAAATCCCCCAAACTAAACTTCGGCTTTAATGTTTTATGTCTAGCGCCGTGACTCCGTAATTAGTTCTTTTGTGCTTCATATACTGGAAAAGACTGAAAAAGTAGACCGTCACTAGCGCTTTAAAGTGATAGGCTAACATTGTGGAGCTTCAATTTGAAAAATGGTCAAACTTTGATATCTGAGCTCCATAGTAGTGTTCAAATGGACAAATATACAGCCGAGAATACAAAAGTTTGGAAAGTTATGCTGCCAATGGCAAGGTGTGCGTGAATAGATAATTTCTACTCCGGTGGATGATAAAATAGCCTAGATCTGCACACAGTAAGTCTATGGGAGGAAATGGGCAGGTGAATCCGGTCAATTTGAATGCTTGTAGATTTTCACTTTTTTTTAAAGCACTTAATTTATCATTTTGAAATACAATTTTTTCAGGGCTTCATTTTTAGACCTTATCAAAGACACTTGGAGCGTGGATGATTATGCAGCTCACATTTTTTTTTGTGTGTGGGAAATGTTAGCCAGTGGCTTTAATTCATTAGGTTGTCGAAGTGTGTCATTTTTTCTGTAATCCTTACATCGTGTAACTGGATATTCCTGTATAGTCCAAATATTAAAGCCGTCGGTGTCGGAGGGCATGCCTCATTTTTTTTCCTATAGGCGAATGAAACTCACTTAATTTAGTTATAGTAGCACCATGAATTAGTACCGATACTTGACGGGTTAACGGACGTAAGGATGGACTCTTATGTCATGTGTGTCAAAACTCTAATGAACGATAATCTATCGAATAATCAGATCTGCGAGATCTCAGGAAGAGTCCCATACCTCGATTGCTCGACGGTAGGAGAGACCAAAGGTTCGAGAGTCCGAAAGTCTCCACTACATAGTGATGATTACAGACTATGCAGTAATCGGAGAGTCCTCAAGCCCGAAGAACGGTTCCTTTGACCCAGACCTGTGACCTATTACCCTAGTCTGGCTTCCAGACGCAAGAACTTATCCTATTTCCTAGAGAAATTAGACCTACATGTACTATCAGCTGACTGTTTTGAACTAAGACTAACAAAAAAGTTAGAGTCTACTGCATAGTGCGGGTGCTTCGCACCCGCACTGCTACTCGGAGGGAGAAAAAGTCGCATGGTCTGGAACCGAGACTATATTACCCCTACCATGTTCTAATTCTTACTTGTACAGCTTTCATTTGGGTCAACACCCGTTCAGGAAACCAAAGTAAGTACAAAATCTAAGAAAATATGTAATTTACACGGATGAAAATCAAACACATTCACTTTTCAAGTTGCACTTGCAACATCTTTTATTTGGGTCAACATCTGTTCAGAAAACTATACTGTACGAAAGCATAACTGTGAGTGTGACACAGAACGACAAGTTGCGGAAAAGTGTCGTCAAGGCAACTCTCCGAAAATGAAGCAAGAGAAAAATAGAGAGTGTGAGAGAAATAGAAAGTTCTGACGCTCTACAGTATATGTACCATTCCTTTAACACTTTGGGTGCTGGGCTAAAAATCCAGGTGCGTTAACCAGGGACTGGATTGTTTCGGACTAATGTGTATAACCTCTCCAAATTGTACGATTTTCTGTAAAATCGCAAATGCTATCAAGACAATACATTTTTACTCATTTATTTGGTTCATTGTGTATTCATTTTACGATAAATGTCATTGGTCATGTTGGTAGGAACGTCAGTGACATTTGTCATTCGAATTAAAAGATATGGATCCGATTGTCTTCTCGGCGAACAGGTTCGCCGATAGTACCTGAGTGAAGTCAACCCTGGGCAAACAGGTTCGCCGATAGCACTCAAAGTGTTAATGACTTGTTTTGACGGCGTTCAAATGTAAAAACCTTCCAAAATGAATGCCTCAGGCTCTAATTTGTACCCGCATAATACACTTGCGATCAAAACATCTTGGACTGACGATATGCCCACTGAGATATTTAAATCTTAATTGAATTTATGCTCAGTTTGGAAGTGATGGCACGAAATAACAAAATATAAAACGCTTGTGTTGATCTAAATCCCGCTGGTAATTTTGAGAAACATAAAGTATGAGCATCTTTATGTTCACATTGCTAACATGGAAATATCATTTCACTTTACTGTAAGCTAACTTATTGGCAGTGCTGGTCATATTTCTTGGCCCTTTAATTAACATTTCCTGTTTTGTCTACGAAGTTGCAATTATATATTTTCCTTGGAAGCAATAGGTAGACCAACAGCTTGGTTCTTTCTGTTCCACATCAACATCAATGTTTATTAAAGGGACCGTAAAGTCGCAAGTCGTGGGCGTCTGAACCTGGCCTGACTCGGGTAATATCGGAATGCCCGTATACTTTCGAAAACTGAGCGCGCACAAACTGTGTGCAATTTCCTATCAGCACGTATCCACCCGAAAAAGGCGGACTAAGCCAACTGACCGTCATCGGCAGTTCTGCTGTTCGCAGCTCCTCACATTTTGTTACGCACACTGAACTCTACATTAGCTAGCATAGAGTTCGTGTTACGCACTAACATTGCAATAGGGCGCACAGCGTAAGGTAGAATAAACGCCCATGACTTGCGAACTTTACGGTCCTTTAATAAGTCACGGCCCAAGTGCTCAGAACTTTCTCGTCCAGCGCTAGATCTTGAGACAAAGCATTCCGTGAAAGGCATCAATCTTGTCACGAGTTGGAGATAATGACCGGAGCAGAGATATGCTGGCATGGACGTAAAGGGGTCGTCTCCACTCGCCCCAGCCCGGGGGTGGGGTGGGGTAGGTGGTGGGCGGGGGTGAATCGGGTCTTCATAGAGTTCAATACACATGTATATTAAGTAGTTGGAACAATGTTGTTTGAAGCTCCTGCTAAGCAGACCGTTTAGACGCCTTATGGTAAATTTCTGCTATTGAACAAGCAATGTCTTTTTTCATTATATAATTACTGTTTTGTAAGAAATGATTCGATAAGCTGTTTCAATGTTGTTTTCATTGGTTCTTCAAGTACAATTAAGTGTGATCCAGTCGAGATTCACATAATTGCGTAACAGATTGTCACCCTTTAATGTCAATAACCTCCCCCTTGTGTTTGATGAATGTACCTACTCAATCCGCCTCCACCACCTCAACGTTAAGACACGCAAGGAAATCTGCTAGATGGGCCGAGCGAGACTGACTTATTTCCGCTACGGGTTACCATGTGTATCTTGTTTGGCCTTCGGTGTCCAGGGGAAATACATTTCATGGCATAACAGCATTAGTCAACATCACTTGTATTCAATCCATTTTTGTCGAGAACGTGTGAAATTGAGCTGATTCGTCCCGGATATAAAGACTTAGTTTCAAGCCAATTTTTCTTGCGTGTTTGTCTGGTACGACCCTTGTTTCTGCTCTGTGAAGCAGAAGACACTCCTACTCTTTGGCTCTCCGCAGGAGACGAAAGAGTGCCGAGGAAAAGCCGCAGCGCCAACGTGTGCCAATTGATCACATTTTCGAAAACGGAGGTTTATGTATAGGGTGACTCACGAAATACCTGCCCTAAAAACATTTCTTTTTAGAAAAAAACTTGTGGTAAATCATGGAGTCTCTTTTTAAAAGAACCATTTAATACAATTATTACTGAGTCTTTTCTTCGCTAAAGATATTTTTAATTATTAATGCCCCAATTCTTTTTCGGTTTTGAAATTCTTTCCATAATAAAAATTTTACCTTAACCATTTAAACAAATGTTGATTTATGGCACAAACATATTTTTTAAAAAAGTTCAAAGCCTTGATTTAGAAAGTGAAATGTGTTTGTTGTGAATTGTATTTAAATGTTAACATGTATAATATGAATATTCTAGGAACTAATTGATAAAGATAAGTGCAAGAGTACACAATAGGCTGTCGCTAATTACGACAAAATAAGAACAACACAAACAGAATAAATTACTAATTAATTCAGAAATCATCATTCTTTAAATACATTCTATAACACCAAGGGCCGCCCCCCCCCCTTTTATGGTTACAAATTATCTGTCTAATTAAATTTAGCCTTATATTCTTTCACAAGTGAACATATAAGATGACCGTTTTTCTAGTTTTGGGAAAAGTCGGACAATGCAGTCAGATTTACATTGCATATAATAAGACATATTTCTGTAGTGTGTTTGAATTAATGAGTATAATTAATTTTTTGTTCTGTACGCCTGTAATTATTGGAAGACATTCTACTGTTTACGCTACCATTTACGCCAAACAAGACCAACGAATCAATCTTCAAGAGTACATCGTCAAAAGGTGAAGCGACCGCAGTTTTTAAAATCAGATAAACGTGAAGAGGATTTCTATAATGATATGCGGCAATAGATACTGTATTATTCAAATATAATTTAGGTAACGCTCGCATCAAAATAGTTAATGTAAACTTAATGTAATTTCCCGATTTTATTATCGAGATGCAGCGAACTACGAGCATGAAATCCGTATTATACAGCATCTATCTCTTTATCGAAATTCCGTTATCTACTTTTCCGAGCTACTAAGATAAAACTATGGTGACGTCATATGGCTAATCTATTTTTTTAGTGAATGAAAGATTAAAGCGATTATCGCCAAATGTGGACGTTGACTCGCAGCTATATAGGCTTATGCCCGCCCCATGGCATGCTTTGATCCAAGCCAACGTATACTTACATCAAGCCATCGTTGCGACGGATTAGCTCAAGATGCATGCTGCGTGGGAGAAGTTTTACGACGGTGGAAGAAACAATGCGTGTTCCATGTTTGGCGAAAACAATCCAACTAAATATGATTAACAAAATATTACCACTAACATGTTCACATTACACCTATTAATCGTAAAAGGAATTCCAACCGCTAATGTTGATCGGCAACATAAACAGTTTTTACATTGGAACGAATGGCATCGCAACAATTGTAATATCGTATGTGGCACAATATTGTCAAAATTGTATATTTTAAAAAGTAGGACCTTGTTGAATGATATCTTTTTATAAGCTTGTTTCGAATCTCTGTACATCGCATTTCAAATGTGGCAACATCACACGCGAATTTTTCTTGAGGCACGTGACGAAATATTAAAATTGTGAACATTTTGAAAAGTAACGCATCTCCTGGTGCAAACACAAGTGAATTAAAAACATAATTGTTTGAAAAAGAAAAATTTGATCGCCGCTGCATTCCAATGTATCATAACAACGACCATTTTTTTCAAAGAATATATCAACAGAGAAACAGTGGAGGCATGTAAGTTTATGAATATGCATACAAACTCTGCAATAAATGTTCCGGATCGTTTAACATTCAACAAAGATAAAATAACCACAAGCTTACTAACTAATTCATTAAAAAAGTAATCTAGTTGGTCAAAAGGAAATTATATCATGATTGATATTTGACAAAAATACGCAAAAAATATAACTTGAAAGCTCCGGAGGCAGTGAAGGATATGGTCCATAAACATCACAAGCAGAAATAAAAGTTACACGACTCATCTTGGTAAGATGTTAACATTACACAACATATCGCTTAATTCTTGGCAATTGTCCTGTGGCTTGTGCTGCTGCTGCAAACCGCGCCCTCCCCTTCCCGCCAAATTGAGCAACGCGGCGATACGATGTGATGCAATAAATGGAACATGATTTGAGGGATGCGTGTTAATGTCCTCGTTTTAACTCCAGCTCAGTGTAATACATTTTCGCGCCAGTAATCCGCAGACAATTAGCGAGATAACGAGATAGCAATCTGTTTGACAGATACTCTGCTAATGAAACGTGAATGTCAAAAATATTCGATTGGTTGTCAAGAACTGGTCGAAAACATTCACCCCCTACAACACGGTGGCCTCCCGAGGGTCGGTCGGTGTCCTACGGAACGCGTGCACAACCTATTGGGCCATTTCGGGCCCGTATCTTCACCGGATGTGAGCCGAGCGTCACGGAGAAAATCTAAAGCCTGGGTATTTCTCCAAGCATTATCATTAGAAACATTGCTGCTCTTCTGTCTCAATGGCCGAAGCGTTCCGTCCCAGCTGAACGGTTAACGCCAGACTTAATCAAGCTCCATAAGTCATTCAATTTAAACTACTATAGTGCGAATTATCACCTAACTGTAGAAGACAGTATCTAAAAGCCTTGCGTGATCAATTAATTCAACAGACCGCAGGACAGATAACGTCAGCTTTTTAGATAACAGCTAGATAGGGTTTACATGTTAATATGAACAGGCATTTTTTGTTTAATCCTTTTTGAAGTCATACTGTAGCAATTAAATGAAAGTGTGTTATTCTTCCTTCAATTCAATGATTAGTAATACTTTTAACCATTTTAAAAAATCGCATTTGGTAGGCGAATGCAAACTGGGGCACAATTAATGTAAAAATCAACGAGTCACTTTCATACATGGTCTCAAAGCAAACATTAGATATCATGTACTTCAAAGGGTCAGCCTCCGCTAGATTAAAATCAATACCGCGAACCGGATACTTTCAAATACACGTGTATAACAAATAAAAATCCCGATCTTTGTGCACATACATAAATTATGCATTGCAAATAGATAGATTCAAGCAACACACACACACACACGACACACACACACACACACACACACACACACACACACACCACACACACACACAGAAATGCACACACACACCCACACACACACCACACACAGGTTCACACACACACACATCACCCACACACACACCACACACACACACACAACACAACACCACACGCACACACACCACACACCACTCCACACACACACACACAAAAGAGTTAGTGCAGCTTTTCGCAGATATTAATCATTTACTGAAATGTTTACTTTTGTTTCTTCGCAATGCCAAAATAATAACATAATCGATACCTCCTCCCCACCCGCATCCAAATTAAGTGTGGGTAGGGGAGGTCGTCTGTATCGGCATCACTCTTGCGCATTGTATATTGGCACATTATAAAAACATATTAACACCACTCATATGTAACACACT
This sequence comes from Eucidaris tribuloides, assembly GCA_001188425.1. NCBI lineage: Eukaryota > Metazoa > Echinodermata > Echinoidea > Cidaroida > Cidaridae > Eucidaris > Eucidaris tribuloides. The sequence continues at coordinate 14,680 of JZLH01S0597912.1, forward strand.
AAATACACTACATCTTAATATACTTACATACTCACACATATACCACACAAGCATACACACAAACATCTAAATACCATGGCATTCCACAGAATTATCAAAGATATCTGCCGTTTCATTATAGAGTTTGTCATAAAGTGCTAAAACGGCAACGGTGCCACCTACACCAAATGATAATTCCTACTTGGTGTTGATTTCCTCCTAACCACCTTAGTCAAAAGTCACCACCTGTGACACCTGCATTCACATGCCTAGCTAGATTGATGACTCACTCAGGCTGTCCAAACACCGCCACCCTATTGCTTACGGACATGTAAGTAATGACGTGATTTAAACTCATTTGAAACGAAACGCATATCACGAGTGACAGTTGGTGATGCACTGGGGACTAAGTGACAGGAACAAAAAGTGATTGGACTACGCGATTATGACATGATTACGTTAAATTGTTTTTTCAATTAAACTGCATGTGCTAAAAAGTAATGCAATTAATCGTAATGTGTTCCATAATTATAAACTGGAAGTAAAGGCTGCCATTTATGTAAAATAAGTAAATATTTCTCTTAAGTAAGACTTAACTTAATTCTTCTGGAAGGATGTTATAGGAAATGTATAGAACTAACTATACAAAGGTAAATGGTTAAGGGGTACAAATGGTAAGAAATGTAAGTTGGTTATCAAAGAATTCACTTATTGCAAAACATGGTAGCAAGGACAGCCCATATTTACACAAAACACACATACACACCCTGCAGATGCACCACATCACACTCACAAGAAAAATCAGATCTAACAAATACATTAATCATCACCACATAATAGAAATAAGGTATTAATAGCAATACACGTAGGCTGTTCGGATAAGTTCACACACTCTGCAAAGGACATACCTTTGCAACGTAAATACGACCTTTCGTTCAAGCTTCCTAAAGGATGGTAAAAGTACCTATACACGATTTTTTTTTTCATTTCAGTTCTTTAAATATTACATTATACTAACCCTGTCACAACCTCTAGACGTGCTACTCCGGATTTTTTTAAAAAGACATAACATTCATGTGAGCAAAAGATTCATTTGCAGGTGATTCTAAAGATAAAACAATAAAAACAAAAAGAAGCAAGCAAAAATGACAGACCAAACTGACACCAAGGAATCGCCCTCAGAACGTCATATGAGCATCCCACACAACTACATACAATACATACATACATACATACAACATACATACATACATACATACATACATACATTACACACATTCATACATACATACATAACATACATACATAACATACATACATACATCATACAGACAGACAGACATCACATTCAAATCATGCAATGAATTACGCTCATTATCGTAAACAACAGAATTTCAGCACCTTTTGAGCATGCATTTTGCTCCACCAAAAAGGGGGGGGGTACATTATACAGACCAGAATAGCTTCCCCCATTATCAAAAATTACACACACAAAGCTTAGCCTAAATGCCAATCATCTTTTTCATTTCGAAAATCAACGAGAAATAAATATATTAATTGATCAAAATCTTGTTACTTACCTCGAACATTAAATTGACTTCTGGTAAAGCATTTAGTGGCAACGATACATTGTAATGTAAATACCTGCTGTTACTGCACACGATCACCAAATTCCTTCAAATCCGATTTGTCAGACAAAGTCTTACCACAAAATGTCCAGTGATATTTACGGGCAATGAGATTCCACTCGACCTGGAAAGTTAAACAGGACAGAAGAGAATCTTCGTCATCTGCAGCTAATCCTCACTAAAATCGTTTTCACGTCGCTTAATCACTCGCCAACAACCTCAGCGCACCTGTATCGATCATAGAGGGCCGAAGATAAAGTTTAATTATATGAAAATGTCGTCTCACGAAAGCCGCGTTAATATCAACTTCCGAACGTTGTAGCGTATGGCCATGCTAACAACACCGCAGCTTTCATCATTAGGATAGCGAACTGTTCTTGAATATCGGATGAAGAAGGAGATGATGTGCCACAACAGGTAGGCTATTTTATCCGTTGCCTAATAATACATGTACATGTTCGAGCTGCAGACGACAGGTTTGTTGAAGTTGACAAGGCCCCGTTTACAGTGCTGCCCCAACTACACAACGCCAAGAATAATGAATAGAAGCGGACGATTTCACGAACACTTCACAGTTTTGAGGAGAACTTTAACACTACTTGAACCATGAAAATGTTTAGCAGTGAGTTAAATTTTGTAATAGCATCGACCATTATCAAACAGGCACAAAACGAAAGTTAATGACTCGGATTAGTCTTATATCTATATTACATCTAATATCAACGTATGTAAATGCTTCGCAGATAATCTCTGATATCGTTAATTCGGACAGGCTGCTTCTTGTCATTCTGTGACGTAGACACCGGAAGTATACTTACATTTAGCGCCTCTCAGACTCGATAGACCAAGAAACGTGTTGTAATTAAAATGATTTTTTCAGTAGTCGGTACTGAAGGGTTACAAGACTATGTTATATGGCACATATGCAGCTCATCAAACGATAGTCATGCCAAATTTTACAAAAGTAAATAACCTAATTCATGGGCATTATATTTGAAACTAAAACAGTTTGTTTTCACAATGATATTTTTCTTGTCCATTACAATAATTATCGCGTAGTGTCCAGCGAACGCTACGCTTTCAATTTGTTCAAGTCGTGTGCGATAACTCAAGCTTTCCTTTTCGCGGAAAACTAGCCACTGTCAACCTCTAGATGGAGTAATTAATGGCTGTTGATAAATGACGTTGATCCACGAAAGATAGCCTGGGAAAGCTTCCTCCAAAGACAGTTCGCGTTTTATTATTATCAACGGTCAGCTACTGCAGTATTCTGTCCGTTTGACACTGAGAGCGAGTTGCTTGAACCCCGCAAATATATACGGCTGAATCTATACAGCAAGCAGACGTGCGTGAAGTTGGACCATGTTGTGAACAAATTTGCAATAACCCTGCCAGTGAAGCAAGTATAACTTAGATTTAAAAGATATTAAAAATAATGAAATTTATGTCGTCGCCGAATGTGTTTCTGATTTGGCAAATGAAATGATGCCCTTTTAGTTGTTGTCTTTGTAATTGATCTTACCTGTTTTACAGTAAACTAATAGTTCCGCTGTTAAATGAAGCATTGATATTTTTTTCTAAAAGAACTCATCCAATGCATTCATTACGAGCAACCTCTTTATCATCCTGCAACCATAAAATGCGATTCCCACATGCTTATTAATAATTAAAGTAATGCATTGTATGGTTTATCGAGATGGGAACTTCATACTGCCCCTAACAAACTAACCCCACTCCTGCCCTTACAACCACCTCTCACCCCACCTCACCCATCCACATCAAGTAGCGAGGTAGCGATGCTCATGAAGCCACACATTACTAAGTCAAGATGGCTGCGGTGACGCTGCCGCGCTTTATATTTTCTCACCTCTGTATTATTACCGAGGAGTTGTTTAAATGTATCAGCTACGATGAAAGGTAATTCTTCCTAGGTGAGGCCCAACTCGAAAGAGGGAACATTTTTGTCAAATAAGCTCTTCGTGAAAGCTAACCACAGACAGGTTTCATATAGATAAGACCTCTAGTTGAGTTAACAGGGGCCTAGTAATTAGCAGTAGGTAAATTCCCTATAGTCTAAAGAACTTGAAAACCGCACTTTTTTGAATGTTGTAGTAGTAAAGCCACAGGCAACATTGGACGCACAATTAAAAAATGTAGCTATCATAGATCTCCATGCTGTAAGTTCTTTGGTAAGTCTAAAAGTGAAAGCCCTGAAAAAATGTACTTCAAATAGTGCAGTGATTGTAGTGGCTTTAAACCAATGAAAAGATCTACAAGCACTCAAGTTGAAGGCAGATCATCGGTGCCCATTTCCTCCCATAGATCTTACTGGTGTGTTAAGATCTCACTACTTAATGGTTATGGTCGCCGTGGAATACATTAATCTGCTATATTCATGCATACCCATTGGCCAGGGGCTACTAACTTTCCAACTTTGGTATTCTGGGGTTTATTTGTCCATTTTGAACACTGCTATGTAGCTGCACGAAATTGAGACTCCAACTAATGTTAGGCCATTACTTTAACTATCTTAATCCAGTTTGATTTCAACATTACAAAAGCTTGATTAAAATGTCAAATACAACATTGTAGAAAGTGTAATCACTCGCTCGGCCGCTTCTATGTTTTTTAGCGATTGTTAGTTTTCAGAGTGTGCGCATATGACAACTTGCATGCTGCAGTAAACGGATTTATTCAAATACACATTTTTTTCTCCCATACTGCAAAAGCACAGATCAATTTCAATTTCTCTGGAGACTTAATCTCATAATGTCATTTTAGATGAGAGACTCCAAAAGTAAACGCGGGCTGGCTGTTACATTTTGTTGACGTTTGTGCAATTAAATAATCCCATTATGTTCGGCCGCCCCGAGATGTGCATAAGTAATTGTACGTTGGCAATTGCAATTACAGGACGTCGGCTAAAATTCAAAACAAACTGGGAATTCGGAACGGCGCGTCGTTCAAATAAGTGATTATGTTCACGCGTTTCTGACAAGAGATGAATGTCGCCAGAGACTGAGGACATGCATTAATCTATTCATTTCCAATTTGTTTATTAATGACCCACCGCACTATGCATACGCTGTGCTATAACATCCACAGCGAGCATGTAAGGCCTGAAGTAGAATGATGGAATGATGCCGAACAGAAACTGGAAGTTTGTTAAATTCACTGTACAATCGCGAGTAAGAACTGTTTTTGTTCAGTGAAAATCATCTATGAAGGTTTTTAATAGTGATGCCCAATTTACAGAACACACGACACGTGTGATACAGCTAATTTTTGGGACGAAATAAAGTCACATTCGGTTAAATATATTTTTCCCAATAATTTCTACGATTCACGTAAATCTCGGTTAATCTGATCCTTAACTTATCTAATTGCTCCAGGTTTCTCGCACTTGTCTTTTTGTTTGGTTTTCTTGTCAGTCAAGACAAGTTTATAAGTTTAGACGGCTATTCTGAGTTCATGCCACGTCGAATTATTAGATGGATTGAAGTATGTATTAGACTCCACGCTGGTATTATAGTGTTATATCTTCGTCACCTGTGTTGTCCATGTTCTTTCCTCTTCTTCTTATCTTTGTTTTATGGACGTTTCTTTTCTTTCGGCCTTTTTCTTCTTCTGTCTGCCTTTCTTGCTCTTCTTCTTACTTCCTTCATCTTTCTTTCTTCTTGCTTCTTCTCTGTCTTTCCTTCTCCTTCTTCTTCATGCAATCATTCATTCGATCATCATCGTCGTCGTCGTCTTCTTCTGTCTTCTCTTCTTCTTTTCTTGCCACCTTCTTTATTCTAGTGCCTTTTCCCCCGACACTAAATGTAACTTAAATCTAGGTTGTCGATGAAGAAACATTAATAATACATGGACGACCCAGACACCAACATATCACAGACACACACACTCACACCACGCCACACACACACACATCGCACACACACAGGGGCGGCACACACGGCACACACCACACCACACAAATATACACCACAGACACACACAGCAACACCCACACAACACACAACACACACGACACACAACACACATCACGTATTTATCCACATGCACACCACAGACAATATGACACAGACCACTAAATAAAACACTTAGAGTAATAAAGGGCTCCCTATAGAAGTTCGCCCCAAAAGTACAGAGCGGGGCGCCTCGTAATTACATTTCATCGAACACAAAGGAACAGTTATAGACATGGATAGAATTTTGCGACTAATCTATTGTGTTATAATTTTTGGCGTATGACGCGCTTTAGTCGTATCCAGAGTCTAGTCTGGAGGCATCTGATCCATTTTCGATCCTTCATCACGACCACGTGCTTCTACCGTTGGGGCCCACGTGAAGACTCGATACATATTTCTTCAAACGCAATCTTTCCCCGTTTCAGCAGCTCTCGAGGCAACTGTCGAGGCTGATGAGCGGTCCAGTCCCTGATGTGTCCCTTTCTATCTCCTTCTTCTTGTCTATCTCTTCATCCGTTCCTTCAACGAGCCGTGCGAGAAATGTATTGGCCTTTCCAGATGATCTTGTGACATGGTCCATACCATTTCATTTCCTTCTGGTTCACATCTGCAAGTCAAAAGGGTTTTAATAATGAGTTCAACTGCTTGCCGTTTTTGTCTATCAGGACCATGCGACTTGGTGGATTCGGTCGCTGTAATATGCCAAAAAATCTTTGCGAGAGCATATTCATCTGTATTATAGCTGGTGCCGTGGATCCTCCCTCTCGAAGTTCTGGCCTCGGTTCAATAAAGCTTTCGTCAAGTTACCTGCATGCAACCTTGTGGGCGGAACGGACTCGTAATGATGATAGTGTCAAGGATAAATCAACAGGTTTTTCATGGTCATTTAACAAGCAGTATGATTTTGTCATTAGATTTTGCCCCAAAAGTAAAGTTTGCGATTAAAATGCCTGGTTAATGGTTGGTTAATCGCGATGTTTGCATCTTTGCAATATTACGCGATGTATTTCAGAAATTTGAGAATCACATTTTGGCTTGCCACATTTCACTCATGTCGTACTTAAGAGAGCAGCTTTATGAAATCAGGGCCCCTGATGTTTAGAGTCGCATGTAATGGCGGCATAGAGGATATATGGCACATAACATAGAGGATCCGCAATAGATACTGAATCTTGATTCTAGTTAAAGCCAAGCATGGCTACAATGACCACAGTTTTTTTTTAAAAAATGTGAGATACATAATGCCGGCCATTCTCTAAGTGTCTTTGATAAGGTTTTAATAGAAATGAAGCTCCTGAAAATTGTATTTCAAAATGATTATGTTAGTGCGTTTTAAAACGTAAACAATCTACAATTAGCGCAGTTGACGGATTCACCATGCCCATTTCTCACAAGATTGTATTGTTATTGCTAAATGTAGGCCATTTGTTTCACCGCCAGTGAAATTGGTTCATTCAGTGCATACTCTTGCCAGTGGCAGCATAACTTTCGAAACTTTGTATCTTAGGACGTTTATCAGTTCATCGTAAGGCAGCTACGTATTTAAGGCTTCAATATCACAGTTTAACTTTTTTTTTACATGGAGGCTCCAACAATGTTAGCCTATCTTTTTAAGGTATTCTTGTCTTTTTGTCTTCCAACAGAATTCTTCCAGAA
>JZLH01S0597917.1:0-13773 GCA_001188425.1 Eucidaris tribuloides
ATAACAATACTTCTACTACTACTACTCTACTACTAGTACAACTTCTACTACTACTACTACTACTACTACTACTACTACTACTACTACTACTACTACTACTACTACTACTACTACTAATAATAATAATAATAATAATAATAATAATGAGAAGAAGAAGAATCGTCAGCATGATACATAATCATTATTGTTCTTGTTCTTGTTGTTGTTCTTGTTGTTGTTGTTCTTGTTGTTGTTGTTGTTGTTCTTCTTCTTCTTCTTCTTCTTCTTCTTCTTCTTCTTCTTCTATGCATTATTTTAAAAACATACATATATAGTCATATTCGAAAACAAAACAAACAAGAAATCTTGGTCAAATCTCCCCCTTTGTACAGTGTCCTGATTTCTTTTATCTAGCCTCAAATAAAAAAAATAGATAACCATGAACGGCGATTAGTGGCTCTACTTAGAACAATCGTGTAATACCTAGATAGGTCCGTAAGTGCATGAGTGTTCTTTCATGTCCACACCTAATCCCAGGAGTCATGACAGTTGTTGACAAGGTCAAAACAAATTTGTCTAAATGGATAACTACCTTCCAGAAAGTAGAAAAGTAAAATGTCAAAATCAGGGTTTGCTAGCTGAATCCGGTAATTCTAAATTGACCCCAACAGTTCTCGTAGCGATAATATCCATAATTATGTTAGCGTAAAGAGTAAAGTTGTCAGTTTCTGCTTGGTCCAAATTCTACAATCATCCAAAGATGTATCGATGAATAAAATTTCTCGAAGACAATAGCGATCGTCTTGTTTGAGAGAGCCCTCTAACGCACCCCCTTTCCCAGGTTTCGGACCCCTGGCTCCGGGGTTTTCCCATGTATCACCTTGGTTGTGGTCATCAATACAACGTGGTAAACGCGTGACTCACGCCATTGGCGGCGGCAGCGGTTTGTAATTACACGTGGGGCTCTGGGTTTTCAAGTGCCAAAAGTTGGAGGGGGAGGGGAGGGGGAGGAGAAAGCACATTTAAGGTCATGTTTGCGACAAGGAGGAAAGGAATACGGTGACTAGTTTCGAGTTAACCTTGTCATTGCCATTGCGATAAATTCATAAACTGTCAAAAACTTTGCATCATTCTGAGTGTGTTTCTGAAAGGATTAACAGGCATTGTTTAAACCTCATTGTTGGCAACTATAACGATGGAGGAGAGCTTTGTTGCGTATTTGAACTCTTGATTCTTGATATATATTTTTGTTATTTCATTATTTTATTTCGATACACCGATATGCATTGACAGGAAAGGGGCATAACAGACACAGCCTGATCCCCTAGAGGATAAAACGTAGGGTAGGATCGTTTATGTCATGCTGTAAAAATTTGTAGACCATTTCTATAATGATGATGATGAGGAGGAGGATGATGATGATGAGGAGGAGGATGAGGAGGATGAGAAGGAGGAGGAGGAGGAGGAGGAGGAGTATGATACTACTACCACTGTTACTACTACTATTACTTCTACTACTAATGGTAGTAGTGGTGGTAGTAGTAGTAGTAGTAGTAGTAGTAGTAGTAGTAGTAGTAGTAGTAGTAGCAGTAGCAGTAGTAGTAGTAGCAGCAGCAGCAGCAGCAGCAGCAGCAGTAGTAGTAGTAGAGTAGTAGTAGTAGTAGTGTAGTAGTAGTAGTAGTAGTAGTAGTAGTAGTAGTTAGAGTAGTAGTAGTAGTAGTGGTGTAGTAGTAGTAGTAGTAGTAGTAGTAGTAGTAGTAGTAGTAGTAGTAGTAGCAGTAGTAGTAGTAGTAGCAGTAGTAGTAGTAGTAGTAGCAGCAGCAGCAGCAGCAGCAGCAGCAGTAGTAGTAGTAGTAGTAGTAGTAGTAGTAGTAGTAGTAGTAGTAGTAGTAGTAGTAGTAGTAGCAGTAGCAGTAGTAGTAGTAGCAGCAGCAGCAGCAGTAGTAGTAGTAGTTGTAGTTGTAGTAGTGGTAATAGTAGTAGTAGTAGTAGTAGTAGTAGTAGTAGTAGTAGTAGTGTAGTCAGCCCCACCTAAGGGAACAAGTGATAATGGATGAAACACTAATGTCGATGTACAATTAGATAATTAGAGATAGAGAGATAGAGAGAGATATAGATAGATAGATAGATAGATAGATAGATAGATAGATAGATAGATAGATAGATAGATAGATAGATAGATAGATAGAAAGATAGATAAATAGATAGATAGAAAGATAGATAGATGGATAGACAGACAGATAGATAGATGAACAGATATATAGATAGATAAATGAATCGTCACATGCCTACATTTTCAAATACTGATATACGTAACTGTATTAGAATAACTCATTCAATAAAATAAAACGCACATGTATCGTGATCGACATAGGTGAAATGCCCTCGCATGAAATTCGAAATGACTCGTTCCTGACATTCTGCCAAGGAATTGCTATTTCTGTCATGCATTTCATTTCATGCCAAGTGAGTAAGCTCATGTATGATGAGGGTGCTTCAACACGAATTCATGTAAAAAAACTGGTTTAAGGTCACTGCTTAATGACCCCCGGAATGACCCCCTTTTGAAGGCGTGCAAAATTAAAACACAATAATTTATAACGCGTGAATGATAAGACAGGCAGTTTTATTATACCGTATAGCATTTACATCTTTTAAATGATCATGAACCCAGTAACTGGGAATATAACATGTTTAATAGAACGGCTATTCTAATTGGAATAAAATCCATGATGGATACATCCTATCGTTGTTATCACGTTGATTGCACTATTTTGATATTTTAAAGGTAAATGACAAGATTGGGGGTAGTCCTCAACTTGGGCTGAAACTACTCTAGAATCAAGTATAAGTAAGGATTATCCTGTGAAAATCTTGTAGTCAAACGTTGACTCATTCTTAAATAACTAATGTCAATATCCCTCGTGGCAGGCAAACCTGCTGTGTGGCTTTCTATGGATCTTATTTTTATCGTGCCTGATAGAATTAATGTTCATGCTTGATTCTTCTTCAGTAAACACATTAGAGACAAATCCTTCCAGCCGGAAAATCCAATCCAAATGGTGTATAGTTGGTAGGCCTATATATTTCAACTCAATTGGTTCTTGAGGCATTTTCAAGTGTTCCCAATCATGTCTCTAACCTTTAAAGGTGTTTTTGTTGTTGTTTTTTTCTTTAAATGTAGTTTCAAGACATCCCATGCAGCCCAGCACCTGCATGCTTTGCGATTTATGGCTGGGTTAACGGATCGCCCTGCCGGAATTTCATGTCTGAAACGCTGGATATCGGTTAGTGTATAAATAGCCATGGACAAGGTGAGAGGTAAATCTTAACCCAAATACCGTCCAATCAGGGTTTAAAGTAACTTTGAAATCATTGCCGGAATTCCGTAATATTATCTTTTGAACCGATTTTGATATCCAACCTTGTTAGAGGATTGTCAAGGTAAACCGTGAATTCAGAAGCATGCTCACGGAATTCGCTTCATTAAGTTTGGCAAGAATTTTATCTTTGAAGTCTGTTCGATGTCTGTAGTCTTTAAGAGCAAATCATTAAAAGGGATATCTATGTAATTTTATTTAAAACACATAGTCTTGGGCCAAAGGCAAGTACAATCAACGTCTTCAACCCTTGCGCGGGCATGTTGCATCTGTGCATAATCATACAAATAAACTAAACAATTGTAATAATTATTTTTCTCCTTCACCTTTGTACGGAAGACACTTAAAATAGCTAGTGTGCCTAAGTAACTATACAAAAATTACCATTTTCAATATCGCAACAAGGAAAGTAAAATGCAAATTAAACATGAAATTTAAAAAAAATGTCATTATTATTCCCTCAGAACAAATACAGCATGTAAAGAGTTAAAAATTATAGGATATCTGCCGATTTGATTCAAAAAGAGCTGAAAACAAACGTTGTATTTAATAAGAATACTGTTATGTCTTAGTGTACACTTGTTTCTTTTTGTGTCTTGAAATATTTTTCTTGAAAATTTAAGTGCCACTCCTTCAGATAAACGAAGGAATACAAAAAAGTCATGCTTAAGCAAGTGAAATTAAATTTAAAGTCCATGGAGATGAGAAATTTTGTTCCCAGTTGTGTCGCCTCTTTTAGCTTTCGGTATGACTTTTCCTGAAGTGTGTGATTTCAATCACTTTGAATACCCGGTTCCGAGTTACCATAGCAACCAAGTGTCGAGAAGTATGTTCCTCATTTTCTGCGTTTTGCATCTACAAGGTTTTGATCTACTGAGAGGATGTGACACATTGTAAACTGTTGTCTGGAATAAAGCTTATATGAATATTGATAAAACATACTTTGTATTTCTTTACAATTTTTGTTATTCAGTTAGTTGTTTATTTATTTATGTATGTATGTATTTATTTATTTAGTTATTTATTTATTTATTTATTCATTTATTTATTTATTTATTTATTTATTTATTTATTTATTTATTTATTTATTTATTTATTTATTTATTTATTTATTTATTTATTTATTTATTTATTTATTTATTATGTATTTATCTATTTATCATTATTTTGTATTTATTTATTTTCCATTTATCAATTTATTTTCAAATTTGAATCCCGAGAAAGAGATAGGTTAGTTAATTCCGTTTATATATACCTACATGGAAAATTACATATTTTCTTTGTTAATAATTTGAGACAACGTCAGGAAACAAGCGGGCAAACATGTCTCTACCAGGTTGCAGCGATAAATGTTGTATTCATGAGATGAACCTGTAGTATTCTGCCACGAATGTCCCAAATTAAACATAATAATGACCATGTTTACGTTTTCGTTTCTCTTTTTGATAATCCTTTTTGCGGGAAGTAGAAATGCAAAGCTTCTTTTTTTTCAGAATGTAAGGGTTTCTTTTCTAGAGGGATAGAAATATGAATGACGTAATCGATCTTTCACATATGGAAACCAAAAATAAACGCTTATTCCACCCCTGAAGTCAAATTGTGTGAAAACACACACACACACGCACACACACACACACACACACACACACACACACACACACACACACACACACACACACACACACACACACACACACACACACACACACACACACACACACACACCATACGCCGATTTTAGTGCCTCCTCCGCTTCCCTTACGGTAGATGTAGATAGAAGTGTATAGGCGATGAAGGCGAGAGTGATGATGTTGCCATGGAGATGCGGTGAGACACTCAGTACTGTCAACGGAGTCACATTCCTTGACCCTGTGAGGACCTTGGTTCGTTTCACGAGAGACGGTTAGGCGTAAAGGGAGTATTTCCCGTGCCCCTTCCCCTATCACTACCCGCCGAGTAGTCTAAGCCATAGACTGCTCTTTAGTTTTGCCCCAATCCCGAGCGAAGTAAGCCGCTAACGTAGCAAAGCTAGTCTATGTACCATCAAATGCAACACCGAAAGTTTCTGCTAATCAATTCCCTAACTGGCACGTAATCTTAAAGTCTAAAAAATCCATCTTCTTTAACCAGTTACAGTATTTGTTAGCATTGCCATGTCTGTTTTTTGCGGAACGCGGGTTTCGTTGCCTGGGCTTTGAAGGAGCTCATCAACAGAAGTAAACAGAAACTTCTTGAACTTGCTGATTTAGTTTCTAATCCCATTTTTGCAAAAAAAAATGTTTTCACTTTCATTTGAAGCTGATTACCAATCTTTGCTTCTGTTTATCTTTTGTTATCAATATATATTGATGTATGTGTTTGTATACTTTCATAAATTCCCCTATGTAAAATGTTTTTTTTAAAACACTTTGGGTGCTATCGGCCCACTGGTGTGCCAAGAAGACAATCAGTTCCATACTTTTTTATTCATATGACAAACGTCACTGAAGTTCCTACCAATGATATTCATCGTAAAATGAAGACACATTGAACCAACTAAAAACGAGTTAAAATGTCTGATCTCGACGGCATTTGTTTTTTTTTTTTATAGAAAAGCGTACATTTTTTAAAGTACATAAGTCCAAAACAACCCAGCACCCAAAGTGTTAAACTTGCCTAAATATATAAATTTTATGTAAAATTTTGTAAACTGATCCCGTCAGCTTTTATGCTGCTGATCGGTAAAGTTTTATAAACCAATAGGCCTAAATAAATAAAAATAAAAATAAATAAGTGTCCAGACTAGTCTAAGATTTAATGCTGCCTTATAGGATTAAGGTTAAAAAAAGAGAACAGTCTAAAACTTAGACCACCCACCGAGCAACACGTGCCATATTCTGAATATTACGCTCTAAACCCAAAGAATAATAATAAAGATTATAATGTCTGCTTAATTATCACAAGAATTTCCGACAAGATTTATTTTTTTTTATTAGAATTCTTCGACAGGATTATTTCAATGTTTGTGGCATCATCGTTGCAGCTGCCTTCACTCCCCGTCCTCTACAAAAAACAAAACAACAACAACAAAAAAAAACTCTCTCTAGCTACGGTGGAACTACGGTGTGGAAGTTGTCATATTCAATAAAGCGAATGTATTCTGGTTTGGAGACCTTCTGTGTTCTCACACAGGAAGTCCCATTACGGATCCGCATGCCACTTATTCTACAAGAAGTGACGCACGTTTTACGGGTCTGCGTCGACCCTGTGGGACACTCACAAACTACAGAGCGTCTCCAAAAAATTATACAATTTTGATTTCGAATAAAGTAAGGAGTGTTAATTAGTTTTAAATGAGACTCCTGTGTCTTAAAGATTGTGTCATTCATTTGCACGTCAAAAAACACCTAAATGAATGAAATTAGCTGAAGTCATATCCAATGAGAAGATTTATATAAATAAACACCTCTCATAGAGACTTGGGGTAAAATATTGAGTTTTGGTGAAAATCTGGACGGTTAAACTTCATCCTTTTTCAAATTACTAAGAAGCAATTTAAAAAAATCCGCGATGTCAAATGTGCACGTGCCGTTCCAAAATTGTCCGATCAGCCGTCAGCCAAAGGTCGTGCGGAGGTTAGCCGTTTAACCAATCAGTGCGCTCCGCTGGTCTTGCGACGATACACATAACCGTGATTCGCAGTTTAAGCAAAATTGAAACTCACGGAAAGAACAACATTCTGGTAACATGTCGTTATTAGTTTTTCTCATAAAACAACAAATTTATGACGTATGGATCTCACACTTTCAACACACCATTTGTAAGTACTAAACTACCGTTTGGTATTGATAATGTAGGGAAGTAATGGACTTGCACATCCCTGACACAATCTTTAAACTAAACATCTGGGAATTTTATATCCTAAAGTTTAGTATTGATAAGATGATCATAACAGTCATGTACAGTGGTAGCTTTTGTGAATGTCAGATTTTCCGAGTCATGGCGCCTTAAAGGCAGGGAATCTCATTTCACCCCTCCCCGTAGTACAGGAAAAGAGCACTCATGCCCTTTGGCTATTGACGAAGGACATGTCTGTGAAATCTGGAGATCAGTTATTACCTAGAATTTGAGAAATGTGCAGCAAAATCAATGGCCGTGTAGTGTACGTTCTAGGCAAGGAGTGTTTGTCGCACGAGACATATATTCAAATCAATGTCTAACAGTCACTATAATTCTACTCAACCTGAGTTTCTAGCTCCTATAGTTTGCTAAAGGTTTGCAGATGGTATTTTCTTCTATATGCAAGTGTATTTACACAATGTTAATTTTAAGGTATGCAAAAGAGATGCTCTGCCTTTAGTGTCAATCCGGCATGTGGATGACGTCTTCAATATGTCCTCCATTTTGGTTCTAGCAGGCATTGAGTCTCTTACCCAACCCAAGCAACATTCTGTGCTGAGCTGGCAGCCCGCGGTCTACCTGATTGATTTCTTTCAAATTAGGCAAAGTACCATTTCTGATTTTTTTTTCTTTAACATTGTAGAGAATCACAGTCTTACTGGGCGGATTTCATGTATTGAAATGTCTGGCATACTGTCGTTGCTTCTTCACGATCTACTTAGTCGACAGGTACAGTTCGACCATTTTTGTTCGTTGCTCCCTGGTGAACGTCATTTATTTATGAAATATCAAAATTTTGGTACGAAACAAAACATCCAAATCTTCTCTATCAGTCCTAAAAAGATTTTTGAAAAATTCCAAGAAATAAAACGTGCACATAAAAACAAAACGATATAAGTTTTCTTGAGACGCCATGTACATGTAGAAAAAAAAATGATAATATGAGGGGCCTACTTGTCATTAGTAGTACCAGTCATATTGCTCCTCAGTTAGTCATTTCTGGTTTAAAGGCCAGATGGTATCGTCGAATACGAGATATTGATTGTTGATTATAATGAGTGAAGGGTAGTTGATTGTTTGATTGATGTGGTCTGTGACTATTATGAAGGACACGCTTCAGAACTTGAACTAGTACTTTTTTTTATATATAAACACTTCCTCCAGTCCACAGCTATAACACAGCTAATCCCACCATACACCGAATAATCATAACATAGATATTATTGGTCTATCTAAAATTGTGTAAAAATGAAATGTAATTCACTTTGGGAAAAGAAATGTATCATAGTGAATGTCCAGTTCCGTGAGGTGAGTTTTCTGAAAATTATCATTTGGAGCCACATTATTGAAGTTTATGTTTGATAAAATAAACTATCCAGGGGATGATAAATGTTAGTCACAGACATAACATTTGTTCTACTTTTTTTAGTATAATTTGCTAAGACATGTCATGAACCTACTCGTATTTTTAATAGTTATTACCTTTTTTAATTTTTCTTTAATTTTCTTTGTTTATCGTGGTCCAGTTGCAAAGTTTAACTTACTTACAATCAAATTACGAGATGATACCAGAAAAATACGAATTCTAACTTATGGAACATGAAAAAAAGGTTCTTCTGATTTTTTGTTTTGTTGGTAATTACGTAGGTATGAGCATGGACCTCTTTTTATTTTGTTTGTATTTCCGTAGGTTTAAGCATGGACCTACAGGTCCATGGTCATGGTGCAAGTAACTTAAGTTTTCAGGTCGGGGGGGGGGGGGGCGGGGGGCTTTTAAGACTTTTTAAAATGGGGTCACAGACCCCCCCTATCCTTTTTTTTTCAGCTCCGTTAAACGTTACTTGGATCACTGTTTTCTCCTAATATTACTACACGACATACGATACCAGACAAAATTTAACATTGTTGAGCTTCAAATTCAAATGAAATAGGTCAAACTTTGATTTATGTGATTTCTGAGCTACATAGTGGTGCTTAAATCATGTAAATAAACAAATGAACATCCTGGAATACAAACGTTCAGAAAGTTGTGCTGTCACTGACAAGGTATGCATGGGTAAAAATCACGTATGACTTGTATAATAACACAGTAGTCTTTGGGAGAAAATGAACAGGTGCATGTACCCGGTCACACTGAGTACTCACAGATTTCACTTTTTTAAAGCACTAAATAATCATTTTAAAGGACAATTTTCTTAGCTGGTGTTTCATGTTCAAACCTTATCAAAGCCACTTAGAGCCTGGGGGATTATGTAACCCATATTTTTAAGCTGCGGTCATTGTTAACTAGTGTCTTTAAGACCAGGCACCCTTATGTTTGGGGTTTGTCACATAGATATACACCAAAAGACAAGGGCAGGTACCTCGTTGCACACCAGTGAGTAAAATCTTTCCCAGGACCCTTCCTGTCGAAAACAAAAACAAAAAACACACACAGCGGTCACAGTGTGTTCACACAGTGATCACAGTGTCCCTCTGTGAACATGATTCCACACAGTGGTCATCACCTGCCAGGATAAACGCATGGGTCACAGTGTGTTCACACACTGAGAAAAGAAACCGAATCCATACAGTGGTCATCAGCTGCCAGAAACACAGGGTCGTCACATTGTGACCTATATGACCGCACAGTGATCACAGTGTCGCTCTATGAAAATTAACCGAATCCACATTGTAGTAACATAGTGTGTATACACTATGTGGGTTTTATTTCCGACAGGGTAAATCTTACATTTCGGAATTATCGTATCCATGAAACTATTTGAATATACACTGATATAAAACACGTCACATTGCAAAATGTTATTTTGTAATAATACCTATTTAAATTCCAGGGAATCATTTTCATGGTTTAAAAAATGATTCCTGCGAGATTTGCTTCTATTAGTTTTATCTCCGTCAAAACTTGAAAATACACCGTAAACAAGGCGTGTTATATTTAACATATTTAAGAATCGTTTGTAAATCTATTATAAGATATTTGATTCATTAAACCAGTTTAAACCAAATTTAAAGTCTTTAAAACCGATTTGATGTGCTAAGAGTTTTAGAAAGATCAGTCTAAGTATAAATTAGATTTCCTGACAAAGAGGCTCTTCTGAATGCTTTAAATTCCTTTCCCCAATGACCTCCCTTCTAAATACGTGTCACTTCGTCCCTTTTCAGTTGAAGACTTTTTTTTTTACAAAATATGTAAAATACTATACTTTGTATGCTGAAAAGAGGAATTTAAATCTATTTAAAGTGGTTAAAATATGTATTTTGTAATAAATTGAAAACATTTTTTTGCGAAGTTATTTTACTTATTGGTGGCAACTCTTCAAAATCCATTTTCTCCCGGCCCTCTATTACGTACCGCAGCGCTCAAGGATTTCAGAACTTCATCAGTAGGTCTATATCATGTACTTATTTTGTATGAAAAAGGTTAATTAGAACTGTTAGAAGTTGATAATGTATATTGGTCTTTCACTTTGAGGAAACTAATGGCGATTTTTACGACTTTTTCTGCGTTTCCATTGGGTTTAATTATGTCGTCTCTCTTCCCTTAAATCTGCTTAAAGGCATTAGTCAACATTGTAGAAAGCCAATTCAAAAAGTTATCAAGCTTTGATATCTAACCTACATGATATTGTTTAAATGTACATACAATACCCTACGATACAAAATGTTGGACAGTTCTGCTGTGCCTGTCGCTAGCAAAATATGCACAAATAATTTATCGACTCATGAATTAAATGAAATTGGTTGCTCATTGGTTTTCATTTTTAAAAGCATTTTCATCAATGTTTTGAAATCTAGATTTTTCATGGATTCATTTTCACACCTTAACGGAGACACAAGAAGCCATGGAAGATCATGTAGCTCAGATATGGTAAGCTGGAAACATTGTTAAAGCTCATAATATGATTGGGAGAAAAATTAAATGCCTTTAGAACCAAATTGGTTGAAAGATACACAAAATATACAACAGCTGGGGTGGATCTCCTAATGGAAAAAATTTGTCTTGAGTTTGTTTACTTAAGGAGAATCAAGTATGAACAGGCCAGCAGTTTAATTCTCTTGAGGCTGGAGAGAATTAAAACCCATAGAATGCTACACTACAAATTTGTCTGTTACAGGGCATACTGATGGAAGTTCTGTTTAAACGAGTCAACTTTTGACAACAAAATTTTCACAGTAGAATCCTTGCATAGTTTACTTGATTGTAGATTGTTTCACCCCAAGTTGAGGATAACCCCAATCATGTCATTTACCTTTACATGATGTCTTTAAGAAAATCAGGGATTTTTAGTGGGCTGGGAATGCAAACACATCCAGGGTAGGAGGAAATGTCTCTTACATTCATCACATCACGTAAATGAAGTCAGTATGCGCTGTGCCTTGTAACCGGCATGGGGACATTTTATTTTCCTATTTTATACACTGACGTCATAGTTTCGCACATCAAGTGAGCAAAGGTGTTAACTGCAATTATCAGTTTACTTGTGGTATTTGACAGAATTCTTTTCAATGGCAATATGTACAAAAAAATACTAGTTCTGTTAATATTTACAATTATTAAAACAATTATGTAAGACTTATACTTTTATTAGAAATACTATTACACCTTCTACTACTTCCTAACTATTACGACTACTACTACTACCACTACTACCACTACAACAACAACTACTACTACCTGTACAACTACAACTACTACTACTGTTATGATTATAACTACTACTACTGTTATTATTATAACTACTACTACTATTATTATTACTACTACTACAACTACTACTACTACTACTACTACTACTACTACTACTACTACTACTATTACTACTACTATTACCTCTACAACAACTAATACTACTACTACTACTACTACTACTGCTGCTGCTGCTGCTTCTGCTGCTGTTCTTGCTCGTTGTAGGATAAATATCTTAGTCAGTGACAGCGACGAAATATCAAACTGTTCATTACTGTACCATATTTACAAATTTTCTTCTTTTATTGTGTACTTGTGATACACTTTATTTTCGTTCTGTACATTGCGGTAGCAGTGACAGATCGCACAACATTTGTAAAATGTAATGACGGTGGAAACAAACATTTTTTGGACTTGTTTCAGCATAGTTTCTGAAGCATTGCAAAACCATGATTTACACAACATAGTCTTTTGTATATTTTATTTTTGACGTGTGATACATTAATATTTTTGTTCTGTACGTTATGGTAGCAGTGACAAATCGCACAATATTTGTAAAACGTAATGACGATGGAAACAAATATTGCATGAACTTGTTTCAGCATAGTACCTGAAGCATTGCAAACCATGGCTTGTACAACATATTTTTTTTTTTTTACTTGTGATACATTTTGTTCCTTATATTATAGTAGCAGTGACAAATCGCAAATGTCATAACATTAATGAGACATGTTATAACAGTGGAAACAAATATTGTACGACTTATAAAATTGTTCAGCACAGTACCTGAAGCATTGCAAAACCATAATTTATGCAAAATAGTTTCGAATTTTCTTTATTTGCTATCATTTTACCATTTTAATAAACAACGTCTACTTGAGAGAGAGAGTGCGAAATGTAAAATAACTTCTATTGGACACTAACAAAGCTTAGAAAATCATTATACATACAAATTTATATATCAGGACAGACAGAGCCATAGGAAATGGTGCAATAAACATGAACTTTGAAAAATCATTAAAATCAGGTCCTGTATTGATGAGGTAATATTGGAACCAACATTCTGTGAAAGAACAATTTTCCTCAATTCAGCTATCTCTGCAGTGAATAGTGGTATCGGCATTTCTCAAGAGAATTCCCCTAAAATGAGCATGCTTACGGCTATTAATTTGCGCCTCTGTACCGGAGTTTCCAATCCATAATCTCGAGCACATAATTATTATAAACTTAGTTCTTAGACAATTCATTTTCATTTATATAACATGGACGATCCACTCAAATCATATCAGGAAATATCAACACTCCATCAAATCCCCACTTTCTTAGCAGCTACCCTTTGAAATTTACATATCTTAATCTTTGGATTGGCTCGAATGAACATTTTCATCATAGAGCTACAGCTGCATAATTTCACGATATCTCTTGATTTGCTTGAGTAATACAGCTGTAGAACCTAAATGGGACACGCGTAATAGACAGCAGAAGTGATGACGTTAATGATAATTTCTAGGAAGGCTTTAGCGGAAGTTCATTGCTGCTCAGATTTTTAGGAACCATGTGAAGCGTTCAACAATAATTTAAACTGTGGTGAAGAGGGTGCGACTCAACCGTGTTCAATGATGGCGCTATTTAAACACAATTATCTCGAGAAAATCCAGGTCAACAGCATATGCTGCAGAGAGGAATGAATTGAGGAATAATTTGTAGGTTGTCCGGCAGAAGGGCCCTAGCATATGTTCCGGGCAGAAGAGCCTAAATACTAAATTGTCTCTAACTTGAAAACTATTGGCTTTCTCATTTCTTTTCTCATGAAATCAAATCAGTGTGATATTTGTAGATCCCTTT